>APFE030183189.1:46850-88620 GCA_000404065.3 Pinus taeda | reverse complement strand
AAAATTATAACTTAAACAAAGTCACTCACTCATAATAACTATTAATAACTATTGCACCAATAAAACTGTACTCATAACACTTCGTGATGCTTTCCCCGAGCAAACTTACTGATAGATTTAATGTGTAAATTGTAAATTTTTGTTATTTAAAATAAATTTTTAAGGTATAAATAGATTTTGATTTTTTAAGAGCATTTAGATTGTGGAGAGTTCACGGCTCAAATTTAACTTGTGATTCTAACAATTTTTTATTAAATTTTAAACAAATTCAACAAAAAAATATGACAAAAAAACTCCAAAACATATAATAGATAGACTATTCAATCTTCTGTTCATATGACTAGAGTATAGAAAAAAAGAATATTGAAAACAGCCATTCACTCCTAGCTCTGTTAGGAGGTGCTTAGTATAGAAATAGAGAATCTTGGAAACCATCATTCACTCAGGGCTCCCTTATGAGGTGCTTACACAACCCACGCCATCCAACACAATTCTGCTTGGATTGATCCATGATTTCAAGAGTTGTAATGCTTTTAGAAGAAACTTTTTGGATTGATGTGATTGTTAAAGGCTAAAGTTTAGAAAGGCATACATACTCTATAGGGTCTTGGGTATTTAACTTATTAGTAAAATTGGAATCAACCAAGTGAATTATAGAAAGGAGAAATTAAAGAATTTGTCTAACTATTTTATTTTTTGGAGTCTTTGGCCAAAATTTTGCCGAACAATTTTTGGTTAGATTATAAATTTTTGTTATTTAAAATATGTTTTTAAAGATAAAAATTGATTTGGTGCCAGAAAAACTTTTAGAACACTCAAATTTTAGAGAGTTCAAAGTTCAACTTATGATTCCAACAAATCTTTATTGGATTTCAGACAAATTCAACTCAAAAGATACCCAAAAAACTCCAAAACATAAAACAAGTTGCCTGCAATAAAATGAGAAAAAAAGCCCATCGATCACTCTTATCTAGGTTAGAAGGTTATTAGTATAAAAAAAGGTTTTTAGTATAGAAAGGACGAATCTGTAAAACAATCATTTACCCATTGACTCCAGCCTCCGTTAAACCATTCTTGCCCGGATTGAGTTGTAATGCTTTCGGAAGAAACATTTTAGATTGCTATTAAATGCTCTATTGCATAACTTAATCAGGTTGCAATTAGCCATCAGACCCTAAACCATATATTTTGATATTTTTTAAAATTATGTTCTTTCTAAAAAATAATTTTTGAAAGGAAGCAGGTTGTCCTTACCCATTAGACCCTAAACCATATATTTTGATCTTTCTTAAAATTGTGTTATTTCCAAATATGATATATAATGACATACAGAATTAGTAGAAATGGGCTTGTAGATAAGCAGCGCCGATAGAGATGGCAATTCATACCATAAATTGAATAAATATGTAGTAGGGATGAACTATTGTGGATTAGTGTTTGTCGAACAGCAATCCAATCTGCACCTAGCATTAAATGAAAATGTAAATTACGGTTGATCCCTTTTCTTCACCTGCCCTATCTCCTCGTCCATATGGTATGATCTCTCCCTCTCTTTTGGTTTTCCTCATATTTCTTTTTCTACTGTTCAGGAAGCAATCAGATGGTGGAGTGGCCAGTCAGACATGAGGAGATCCCTCTTCACTCACTCTTGCTGGCTCATTTGGAAATGGAGGAACTCTATCATCTTCCAAGATGTAAAACGGCCGGTGTCTGCTCTTCTATGCATGGTCAAAGCCTCCTATCTCTGAGCTTCCTGCTCCAACATCTGTATTTTCAGCTGTTCTTTCTTCTGATAAATATCGAGCTTCCTCTCTTTCGGATCTAGCTGTTTCAGTGAATTTTTCATCCTTTCTCTCTGCCTGTTCATGGCCGTTCCTGCCTGGAACTGAGCCTGACAGTGAATTTCTTCCTTTGTCTCCTGTCTCTCGGTATTTTCTGCTGTTTTTTGGGAACGATTTCTAGTTTTCTTGTTGATGGCGCAAACATATTGCTACTTGTCTCATGTCAATTGTAGGGATATCTGATGTAAAGGGGGTCTCGGGGATATCTTTCTTCCTGTAGCAATGTTTGTATATGGGAGTCTTTTCCTCTCGTTTTTCTGTCTCCTTGCTGTTTAGTTTTTGGTCCAAATCCTGTCTTTGCCTGTTTTTAGACAGCGCAAGTATGCAGCCGTTATGTCTTTATAACGTTTCGGGCTTCATGTCTAAGTAGAAACATCTGTTGTTTAGGTGTTTATGTCTATTTTCGTTTTCGGGCTTCATGTCCATATTGGATCATCCTTTCTTTAGGTGGTCTCGGGTTTCATCAGGCCTCATCATCTCTCTGCCTGGAGCAATTCATGTATATGGAGTCATTATCTCAGGATTCATACCAATCTCGCTGTCTGTTTTCTTGTCCGCCCCGGTCTTGCCTGTAAAAGACAGCGCACGTATGCAGATGACTTATCAAGCTCGGTTTTCACAATTCAAGCATGTTGCCTGATGGTTATGCTGTCTCGAGGCTTCTTATACAGGCCTTCGATTCCTCCAACCGGGCCTGGCTTCTTTTGTTTAAAATCCTTCATGTAATTTTGCTTCTTCTGAAGCAGCTCTATATTTCCAGAATATAACATAATGATTTTTCTTTCTGAAAAAAAATTACGGTTGAGGTGTGAATTTGTGAATCTAATCTATGTCTAATTAATAAATGGGTAGTAAAGTGGCTTTTAGCGTATAGCATATTTAGTTTTGACAAATAATTATTTAGTTTCGACAAATAATTATAGTTGACAGTTTTAAGTAAGAGATAAGGAAAATTTGAAAGAAAATTTTAAAGATGAAATTTATTAAAAAAGTTTAGAAACCTATCAGTCTTTAATTTGTATGTTGTAAAAAGTTTGGTTATAGTTTTTTTTTAAAGATATTCAAATTTCTAATGATTTTACATAGTTTCTAATCATTTTTAGAAAAAATTAATAATTAACCATTTTTTGAAAAACCATAAAAAAATTAACTCACCTGCAAATATTACGCCTAAATTTTTTTTAATCTAAAAATAAGTTGAAAAATTAAACACTTTCTTAACGATGGAAAGTAATCATACTCTCCATTAATCATACTCTATCTTTCTCCCATATAGCTGGCAAACTCCTATCTTTCTCCTATATAGCTAGCACACTCGGGACTGTTTTGCATTTAATCTCTTGGAAAGATTATACATTACAATTGAAGCTTGCCGGTGTTATTTTGACTCCAAAGGAGAAGCTGAATTGGTATGGTGGATTTCATTAAGGAAAGATTAAGGTATGTGAAGCATACTCTATCATTAAACAGACTTCATCTGCGAATCTTCGCTATAGCTGGTTCAACCGGTCATGGAGATGGAATACTCCCCGGAAACTCAAATGTTCCGTAGGGTTAGTGGTTCGCAACAGAATTCTGATGTTGATAACTTATTAGTCAGGAGGGGATTCTAGGGCCCGGGAAGGTGTGGTTTATGTGTGGGTAAAGTAGAAGATGCTAACCACTTTTTCTTGCAATGTCTTTTTTCCGGTTTCGGTGTGGTTCCGGGATGCTCAGCCCGTTGAACATCAGAGCAGATTGCGACAAGACAAACATAGGGGGCATGTGTATGACAGTGGTGGTTTATGGAGTATAAGACACACACAGCATAGTTTTTTTTTTTGTCCCAGGGGAATTATGGAGAGCAAGGAACTCAAATATTTTTGAGCAAGTGCAGTCAGATGTCAGGGGCGTTGGAAGAATCACCACATTTCTATGAAATCCATAATTTCCATCTTTGGGATTTTAGTCACTGTTCTATGAAATCCATAATTTCCATCTTCGGGATTCTAGTTACTGTTCTATGAAATCTATAATTTCCATCCTCGGGATTCTAGTCACTGGTTTGGAATGTTTACCAAAACCTACGGGTTTTGGTGTAATGGAAAACCTCGACATGGTATCAAAGCTTGGACCCAGATTCGATTTCACCGATGCGTTGGACGGGATGTTGGAATCACCGCACCTCTATGGTATCCGTAATTTCCACCATGGGAATCCTAGTTACTGGTTTGGAAAGTTTACCAACCCCTGCAAGTGTTTTTGTGTAATGGAAAACCTCTTTAAAAACCATGCATTAAGATTTCAGTTTTTTTTTTTAAGGAATATGGTCTGCATGAGAACAAAAAATCACAAATCATTCGGCTCCCAAGGGATCTGTAGGCTTGTTATCTAACAGGTTTTTCCAATGGGGCCTCATCTTTCGAGTCCTGTGGCATGGGGTTTTTTAACTGTTTCTTCTGGTCTAGCGGCAAAGGAACAAATACCAAGAAGTCTTATATTGTTCCAAATGGATTGGAATTCAGGACATCGTCGTATTCGGAGACTTCATGGTAGTTGTAGAATCGGAGACTTCAAGGTAGTTGTAGAATGGCCAAACGAGAGATATAAATTGGAGACTCCTTAACTTTCTTACTGGAAGAACATGATCAAGGTGTTGATCAATGATTTCAGAAGGGTCTCTATCTGAATTTGACCAATCAACCTCAACCATGCACAACCGATTCTCATCGGTAAAGTTCGTATCAAAAGCTTTTCAAACTTTCATTTCGATAATTGCATATGAATTTTTTTGAGATGTTATGAGATTTTTAACTTAGTTTTTTAATGAATTTATCGTCAGAGATGAAGATTTTCGTTGTTGATTTCTGAACCTGTATTTTTGTTTTCATTAAATGTGGCAGTTGGATTAGGAAAACAATATTTTGTTGCTTGTTTTAAGCCGCATTTCTTTTGTAAAATTAGACGGCTTTCATATTTGGTTTCAAAGGGACATTTTTTCATAAGATGGGAATGAAAGAACTAGAACACTTTTACAAATCTAACGGCCTTTCTGCATGATATGATGATCGGCTGTGATGGGAAATTCAGAGATGTTTGTGGAAAAATTATGGTTCGGATTATGAGAAAAAATTTCTTCAATAACATGTAATTTATTTTATTGAGGAAAAAATATGGTTTAGTTTATGAGAACAAAATAATTCTTAAATAACATGTAATTAATTTAGTTAGAGTGAGTATGAGAGTAGTTTGAATCCTTAGGGCAGTTTGGCTTCTTGGCAATGTACTGGAAAATAAAGAGTAAGTTCTAAAATTTTTAATATCAATTTTGATTATTTATGAGATTGTATTTGAGTTGGAAGGTAGCGAGTGCTATTTTTTTTAATTTCATTGTTTTATATGTATGATGATAGTCATGCTAGATTGAGTGGCCATAAAGTTTGGAAAATACTCCAGATTTCCAAATCTTATTTGTGCACATAGTGGATAAGTAGATTGAGGTGCTCCATAAGAGAGCAATTGTGTAAATGCATTGGGGACAATGCTTGAATAAGGGGGAGGGGAATATAACACCCCTAGTCTGACCTTGAAATGGTCTTGTAAATATACATATGATACATAGGTTGGTGCGCTGCTATATGTTAATTAGGTTAGCAAACCAGGGTCTATTGAGGCCTGCGTGTCTTTGTGTGTAAATGTGTAAGGCTAGTTGGCCAATGTATTAATGTGTTTTAAGGTCATGGTGCTAACATGGTTGTGCCAGAGAGCCTCTGTGTTAAAAGACCATCGATCTTGGTAGATGTAACGTGTAAAGTACACATGTAATATCGAATGACATCACGACTGCAGACTAAGGGATAAAAAGAGCATGGGGGGCTAGGAATCCACAAAAAGAGAAAGGTAACGTAGCAGGACTAGACATGGTTCCTAAGTCAAATCACTATTATGGCTATAATATTCATAAAGTTGCTTTTATGAATAATGCAAAAATATTATAATATTAAACTAAATTAAAAGGTACAAAGTGAGGAGAATATGACACATTCAACCTCCCTTTCCATAAGAGACTGCTAGGGGATGACTACAAACCTAGTTCTAGGAAGAACCAAACGATCCCTAGCTATTGTACCTTGAGGACCCTCGGTGGGTTTGGGTATGAGTGCACTTCCCCTTGGATTGCATCAGGGAAGGCCATAGCATGGAGGGAAAAGTTAAGGGACATGTGTCCTTATATTGTCTTAGAGGGTACTTGGAGACCCCATAGGGAAACATGAACTCTTGGAAGCCACAAGGCTTTAAGACAACCTTGATCGACTTGAGGTGGAAACCCTAGAAGGTAGTGGGATAACTTGATGGACTGCAGGTGCAAAAAAGAGGGTACACTGCCTTGGGTTGTGTGGGTTGATGGGGGATGTGAGTCTATTGGTTGGAGGTTGTTAGGGTTTGGTACCTTGGCCTTGTTCATATTTGACATTGAACATGTACCTAGCTTGGGTAGTTGTTAGCATTGTGGAGTCATGGTCCTAGCTCAGGGGTGATGCGGTGTTGAGAGAAACAGAACAACATGAACTTTGGATAGATGGTACATCTGAGGTCTACAACCAGTAGATGGTTTTATCAGATATGTAAATTGAGTATATTTTGTTGTTTGTATTTTATGACCTTTTATGTACATTATTATTTGTTTTGGTCATGTTGTACATATGTATTTAGTTACATTACGATGATGTCCATGATAGTGAAAATAACATCACCCTAATACGATGGTTGGAGGGTGTTACATCAATGAGGGGATTTTACAACACATTATTCAAAATGCCCTCTAAAACAAGGGTTACATTACAAATAAATTGGACTTTAAAAATGTGTCCTTCCTCAACATTGGGATTCAATTAGCCATGTGGACAAATAGATAATGAGACCAATGTCAAGATTTATGTGACATCTTTAACAATCTTCATGGATGTTGGTGAGTTGAACTGAGATGTCCAAGGTAAGGGGCTATTGGTGTGGCAATGTTCTTGTGATTGAACACTTTTTCGTGAGTTGTTAGGTGTTGCAAACCTAATAAATCCTCCCTGCACAACATAATAAGGGGTGAATATAATTATTTGCCTAAATATACTATGAAAGACAATCATATACTCCTATAGAAATAGCCAACTCTCAAGACAAAATTTGTTTCCCAAGGAGCGAGACAAAGACATGCTATATAATAAATAGTTATGGATGGGAAAGAAAAGGGAATGCCTTGTGGCATGACCCTTAAAATCAATAAATGCATATGTCTTTTGTTGTTTCCATGTCTATTTTTTTGGAACTAGGATTTCTTTTGTAATAGGCTTTAAGAGGGAGCATTAAATTGACATTCCTTAACTTTATTTCAATACCCTTTTTTTTTATTTCACCAAGTAAGATGTCCATGTTACATAGATAAGATTTAGATAGGCCAGGGTATGGAAATTAGCTTCATAATGAGATCACATTATCTTAAGTTTTTATTTTTAATTTCAATTTCCCATTCACCACTTCTCCATTAAATATTCTATAAACAACTATAGACTTTTCTAATTTCATTTAAGACTTTCCTATGTTTTTATTTTAAAATATATCTTTTAATAATGAACTTTGAAAATTAAACATAAAATAGTAAAATTTGTTTTCATGAAATGGAATGGAGATGAAGGAAATATAATAAAAAATGTTATGCATTGAGGGGATATGGAATACTACCTAGAAAGTCACCAACTATGCCCTACTAGAGTAGGATGAAGCAAACAAATAAACTAGCAATTGCACTGAGAGGGGCAAAGGAACGCCAAAATCGGGGAATGTGGAAAGAAATAATCAAGCAAAATATATGGATATTGAAATACAATCAAAATTTGAGTTTATATATATCTTCTAAAGAATGTAGCACACGTTTAAATTTAAGAAGAAAGTTACACTAACACAAATGTCCTAGAACAATGCCAATCATTGCAGGTAGAAGGTACATCATAGAGGAGTTCAATTCCTTTGGGGTTTTTTTAAAAGGCATGAAATAAATTCTGAACATAAATGAAAGTGCGTAAGGGTTGGGAGGAGGCATTCGGTGATGTTGAAAGTGTCTATTTTAATAGAAAGAGTGAAAAATAAATGATGACATTTGATCTTGGTGGAAATGTCTATGATGGATTCTAGCTCACTTGAAAGGAGGGAAAAGTCCTTTGTTGTTGCAACCAAGAGTTTAGTTGCAATATCATCGAAAGCAATGTCATTTTCTAGATGGCTAATATGGTCATGCAATTCAAGACAAAGTACATATCAATAGTCACATTCAAGGAAGGTACCATTGCATTTCATCCAATGCCACATGTTTTTGGATTGTTGGACAACCTTTTCCATGCATTTCATCCCATCAATGCAAAGGGGGCATGCAATGACGTAAAAATATTCCATGTTAATTGTTGTAGTAGTAGCACATATGACAATCCATGGAGATTTCTTGGAGTGGTACATTGCAACAAGTTTATCGTTTTTTTTTAGGGGCTTGTTCGTGACACCTGTGTATTTTTTACTCAGTGAAGGCAAGGATGCATTGGAACCTCTTTCCTGAAACCATTGTTGGAACTCATGTGTTTCGACAATATATGGGCTTATCAGAAGGAAAGTAGTGGGGATAGTTCCAATAGCCCTTCCATTTAACTTGATGACATGATCCCATTTGATTAGAAGGAACAAATGGATTTTGAGGTGCCAAGGTCAGAAATTCCATCCCGTTCAACATGGCATTGCACACGCCATAAGGTGACACCGATGATGCAACCTAACATGTCATAGAAGGCGAGAGCTTTTTTGGGATTTTGTAAGCCATAATGTTGGCATATGATGGATGTAGGAGAAGTTGGTCTAACAACACCAACAACGTCAACAATTGAGTTGATAGTTGCAATGTTGAGTGAACTTAATGGTGTGAAACGAAAGCAATGGGAAGGAATCCACTAATCATAATGTATGAATTGAGACACAATTAATGTAGAGAAAAGGACGATTTCAAATGAGCTATTTAGATTACTGTATTTGGGACTATGATTACAAAGAGTAACCTTCTTCTTTATTGGTGGCTTACTTAGTGATGGAAATTTTCCATTGCAACATTTGGTTATGCTTGGAGTAAGATGACTTATGGAAAAATACATAAGTAAATAGCTAAATGACCACAAAATTTATGCAATTCCTTAATTAATTCTTTGAGTATTGAGGGAATTGTTGGTTTATTATGTTGTGATGTTGGGTAAGGAAAATTGAGAAGACAAAATGGATTAGTTTTCACATTGTTTCTTTCACTAGTCGAGTCAACACAACTCAAAGGAAAACTTCAAAAAGCTAGACAAAAAATTGATCAGGTAGGGATTTCCTATGGGAGGTTGGAGCCACTATTGAATTTCCAAACGATGATTATAGATCCCATCAACTTTCCCATGTCCAACGTTTCTCTTCTCAATGAAAGGACTATTGTAGCATAAGCCATGTCGATTCTATTAGGTTCCCTTGATATGAAGGTCCCAAAGGTTGTTTTGAAGGATTTTGATTATAGTAATTCCAAGGATGTCTGTGGGGTTCTAATATAGTATCCTGGAACTAAAGGGTAGGTCTAGGATTCCTTTTATTTTTTCAGGCATACACATGCCAATGGTGTTAAGGTTGTCATGGCCACATCTATTGGATTTGATGTTATTAACGTCTCTAGGGGAGTTCAAAGTAGATATGGCTATTGGATTTGCTTAGAGGTTTGGGGTTTCAATGGCATTGGGAGGGCCTCATGCCACTTTTCAAGATACTTCGAAAGAGTATAAGAGAATCATGCCTGTGAGGATTATAGGAGTGAATATGGATTCAAATGATAATCCAACTCTTCAGATATGGTGTGTGAGACTACTTCCCAACTGCCTTCTTTAGGCGTTCTTGGAAAATTGTACATTGACTAGGTCAGAGTTATTGGTAGTGAGGTTGATGACTTGCATTATTCAAAGTGCCAAGAGTTGCAAACCCTAGTCATCAACATGGTTAAATTTTCTTTTTACTAATTTTTTAAGTTCATTGTTCTCTTAGCCATTTTGATTCACGTTCTTCTTAGGGTTTTTCCTTAAAGGGCCATTTACTCATTTTTTCTACCCTTTACCTTGGACATTGAAGAAAAATGGTCATTATCATAACCAACTATCCTTAATTTTGACTCTAAATAGTGAGTGTCATCTTTCCATGCTCATATATTCCCTCATGCAAATAAACTAATAACCTCACACATGCATAGCAATGGTCCCCATGTCTATTAGACTTCTGTAAACCAAACTAACATAATGAAGAACAAAATTCAAGATGCATTAATGCTTGGACTTCTCTTTGTATTAATGCGTAAACCAATTCTTATAATCCATATGTCCATATGTCATTAAACACCTATCCTAGTATATTCAAGGGCACATGATATTTTTCTCACCTCTAGAAAAATGTTTATTATTTATTTATTTATTTCACTTTAATAAATAAGGGTGATGATGATGTTGTTGCTATCTATTAAGGTCAATCTACCACATTGTTTGGTAATGAAGCTTATAAGGGTTTAAACTTATTTTATCAATGCCAATTTTCTTTCTTAAGTTACCTAACAAAAATACACTTTTTCTCTTTTAGATTGGAGTCAATCACTTCTTTACAATATCTTTATTTTCTGAAATTCACTATCCTTTACAAATTTAATAGCTTTTGGCCTCAACTTCAAGGTATATATGGTGAAGACTCTAACAAAGAGAAAATAGTGGAGCTCCAAAACATTTTCATGACCAAAGGCACAAGCTCCAATCCAATTATCATCAAAGATAAACCTATGTAGTAACAACTTACAAAGGAAAGGAATACGTTACCTCTCCCTAATTAGGTACTTTTCATATGCCCGTTAGAATCATGTCTCTAAGTTTGTTTTTATTTTATTTTTGTCTCTTTAGCCATGCTCCTTGCTAACGTTTTGGATACAAGTTTAATTATTATTTTACCTTTTAAAACATTGTATTTTTTGTTTTCTTAATCTAGAGGGTGTTTTTTGTAATTATTTCATTGAAAATCCAATATCTAAATCACTAGAAATCTAAAATGAAACCCATCATACAAAACCCGTGTTTTGTGCTGCAACTTGTACAAAAAATTTAGATTCAAGACATTCCAAAAAAAATGAATGGGAAAAATGATCATAATGTTCAATCATCAATGTTCATGAATTGTCAAAACTGAAGCTATGTGCTTGGATATCCCTAAAACCTTTCCAAAACATCTCTGAAATCTATCTAGAAAATCTTTAAAGTCTGCTAAAAACATCCTTGAAATCTATAGAAACATCTTAAAATTAGCTAACAAATTCCCACTGGTAGCCAGTTCCCAAATCCCTAATAAAATCCTAACAATGTGAGAGCATTTCCGAAAAATCCAAAAGTTCCTGAATATATTTTGGGGGACAGTCCCCGTGCAACATAGCTTAATAGAGTAATTATCATTTATGACTGATTGATGGTGTGAACCTGACCGCATTATTAAATAAATAAGCTTTGCCGTGGATTGCTACCTCCATCAACCGTAACCTATATATACATTCCATGATGAACACTGACTTGACTCACGACGTCAATCGCTACTGCGCTGACATTAATCTACATGGCCATTTCAGAGTGTACACTGAGTTGATTTCATAGAGTAGATTACTACCACATCATTTTTCACAATTAATGTTAATGGTTTTTTCTGTATCATATAAATACGAAAGAAGGATGTCTAAAAACCAAATTGCATACCAAATAGTGAGTGAATCAACAATAACTTCTGTTCTTTATTTGTCCTGTCATCAGAACCAAAATTCTATAATACCAAAGCTCCAAGCTGTTTACAACAATGGAAAACATTAGAAATCCCAATGCATAAGCTACTCACGTAAATACGTTCTACGAAGCTCAAAATCACTCACCATAACATGACACCACATGAAACAGAAATGGCCAAAGTTCGTAAAAGGCTTCCCTGGAAAATCCAAGCCATGTGATTGGACACCCTCCACAGGTAACATACAGGAATTGGATAATGGCAGGTATCCACCACCCAATGTCTAGTGAGGCAAGTGCGCCATTGAGCCCCATATTCCACTTCAAGACAAAGAGCCAACTTAACAGAACGGAGACAACTGTTCCAACTGCAGCTGACGATGCTATGATACTGTTCTTTCTGTGTGAAATTAAATATCTCCGAATGGCATAGTAGAATGGAAATGAAAAGTGAAGTGGAATGCACCACAATGCTACTCTCCCGGATAGTTAAGCGACATCCTCAGGCTGTCCCAGGAGCCTGAGAATAGAGGTTGTAAAGAGAAACAGGGGAAGAAGAAGCACTGTGAATCCCAGGAGTATAATCCAAGAGCGTTGGAGATATATTCCGAGCATATGGTGTTTATTTGCGCCAAAAAGCTTGCCCACAAAGAGTTGCAAGCGCACTGCCCATTCCTAGTTGTTCAAAAAATATTAACGTATAAAACATACATTTATATACATGATTCTAAATACCAGGTAGAATTTACAACAACACAGGCAAAGCTGAGTGAGGTGGGCATAACCGTGCATGCAGGTTGGGTAAGTCATCAACTTTTTCATCATTTATGTTGGGTAAGAGGAGTGGCTATTATTCTTGCAACCAAACTTATAATTTTACCTAGATTGATATGTTTTTTTTGGAAATAAGTGGTTTTTCTCTAAATATAATTAATATTAATGTGGAAAAACAAAACAAAAAATATTATTAATGTGCCTATCCAGATTAGAATTTCATTGTGATAAAAACTTAAAAGGTCATACTGACCATGATGCCAGAGTCGAACCCTACAATGAGACCCACCACCAAAGAAAACGCCGCTAGTTCCAAATCACCAATGTGCCCAACGAATACTAGGCCTCACGTTATCCACGGTCTGACTTCCAACAACCAGAGAATCAATTTCTTCATTCAGAACTAGGGCTCCTCCGTACCGTCTGTCCCAACAGTGAGAAAGCAGCTGGGGCCATGTACGGCCAGACACCTTACATTCGATAAAGAATCGTCACCATCAAATTCCTGTGTATACAGCCATACCTTATTTGGAGACAGACGTACGTGCCCGTCTGTTACCCACGCAACATAACATCTCAACGTCAATGGCCGAATTTTTAATTAGCGAAAGGAATGGAACGGTATCGATTCTTCGATAAAGTTCAATGTGTTTATCGTTTTATTTCATAACGTTTTGATGCAAAATATTTTTTATGAAGCAAACTTACTACGAGACAAAGCTTCTCATCAAGAGGCGATAAATTTTCAAATTAATTTTTTTACAGTCCGAATCATATTAAATTTTCAAATTATTTTTGTTGACAGTCCGAATCATGTGGTTATAGGTTTATATAAATTACATATGCAATTACTGTCAGACGAAATTTGTCACAAATTTTCAAATTATTTTTGTTAGATGGCACAATCATATCTATTAATGTGGTTGACAGGTTTATATAAATTATATATACAATTACTATGAGACAAAGCTTGCCACAAACTTTCAAATTATTTTTGTTAATTGGCACAATCATATTTATTAATGTGGTTGATAGGCTTATATAAATTATATATACAATTACTATGAGACAAAGCTTGCCACAAACTTTCAAATTATTTTTGTTAACTGGCACAATCATATATATTAATGTGGTTGATAGGTTTATATAAATTACATATACAATTACTACAAGACAAAACTTGCCACAAATTTTCAAATTATTTTTGTTAACCTGCACAATCATATTTATTAATGTGGTTGATAGGCTTATATAAATTACATATACAATTACTACAAGACAAAACTTCCTCATCAAGGGCGGACAAACATTTAAATTATTTTTGTTAACTGACACAATCATATTTATTAATGTGGTTGATAGGCTTATATAAATTACATATACAATTACAATAGTAAATGGGGTTGATATAAGTAGATAAGTATATATCAATTACATTAATAATTATTAGGTGTGTAGTGTAAAAGTGGCTATAATAGTTTGGATCTTTGTGACTATTAATAATTATATAAATAATAACAACCATATATATATATATATTAAAGGACCATTTTTTCTAATAACAAAACTGGATTTTCGCTGGAACTAGTATATTCATAAGCAACATCATGTTCATCTCCTTGTAAAATTGCTCTCGCCATAGGCAAAAGATATTCTGAGATTTCTTGCCTATTTCTTCTACTACATTATTCTTTTATAGTCGCCAAAAGGTCTCATTAAACATTACATACTTACATTGCATTAAAAAACAAAATGAGATAACTAACTAGTTTGCATCTTCTAAAACTGGTTGTCATGCTTCGTCCATCTCTACTGCCTCAGGTTCTACTAGCATTCTTGCCTCCACTGTCTCCGCGAGGTTTCCTAGTGTATCGTCCAAGTGAATTTCTAGGTGTATCGTATTCTCTTGAGAAGGGGTGTCTTGAGCGCCACTGTCGTTCACATTATCACCATCCTCCCCAATCCCAAATGCCTCCTTCAAGATGGAGACAATCGTTGTTTCCACCTTTTCTTCGGTGTTTTCTACTCTTTGATCCAAGTTCTCAATTTTGGTCATAATTACATTTAAGGTGACCTGCACAACTTCCATATCTTTCCTCATACTTTCTAATTGGCGCATTACAATAGAGAAATGGGATCTATCTTTAGAAATGATTTTCCCTCCTATGTGTGACATCATTTTCTTTATTTCACGCTTGAACACCCTCGAAGATTATCAAATTAACCTTCTGAACCATTTCCTAACGAGGAAGCCATTTCTTTGTTCATCAACCATGTGCGTATCAAAGTTGAAATAAAAAGATACCGATATGCATGAAATATATCAACCATGTGTGTAACAAAGTTGCACATACATTCCATAAAACTTAGATAGAGATCAAACAATTATATTCAATACTTGTGATCTCTTTCACTCACACCTCATAAATGGAGAGAGTAAATCCTTATATAGGTTTTAACTTTATCTCCTTTTATGATAAACAAGTATTTTTTTCCTAAATCCATTAGTCCTCCAAAGAATTACAATAATATAACCCTATCGACAACTTTCTTACTAAAAGTAGTAATGAGTTGTTGAGATCCACAATTTCCTCCAAGATGTTACACTAAAATACCCTAAAAAACAATACAACAATGCCCTAACTAACTCTAATAGACAAGTAAAATAATAGTTAAGTAATGGAGTTTTTTAGCAACCACCTCCAAGAATAGAGCTAGATAGAACGGTACCTCCTTTAGATCAGGAATTGACCATATAACAACCTCCAAAAATAGTAGATGAGTATGTATCCCATGTGTGGATCAAGTCTCAAAATAGCAAGATGCCTTTAAACAAGAGGCCAAAATGTAGCACAAATTTTCCCACAACATATTTTATAAGAATCATAACTATGTCAATTTTTGTTCAAAGATAAGTGAAGTTCTCCTCAAAGATAAGTGTCAAAATCATACCAAGTTCACCTCAAAACCTTATGTCGCTTCATTAAAACAACAAGTAGTATGCATCAAGTCCCTGTGACAAGAGGGGAAAGGGGCATGCACCCTATGAATGTGGTTTCCTATTACATCAAACAATATTAGCAAGATAGACATGTCAAGTATCAGTGCACTCTTCTACAACAACCACATCTCATCACATAAAAACAATGCCATGACTAATCGCCCTATATAAATATTCAAATATTGGGATGACAAGGTTGCTCATGTCAAACAAATGTGAAAACATCATCCAATAAGTTGATCCATGAAGAAAAGCATTCAATATATAAAGGGCAATAATAAATGGGCCATCCACCAATATGAAAGCACCAGAGAGCATGCCATCGCTATCCATATGAGAACCAAGTGCAACCATGAAGAGATAAACATGCACCAAGATAGTCCACCATATAAACCAATGAGCTAATGTATAGAATCCCACACATCACCATGATAAAGTAAGATGATCCATGCAACATCTCATTTAAAGATAAAATGTGTATATTTTAGGTTCATCATCATCTAAATATGTCATCACGAAAAACCTTGTCATTTTATGAAAATAAAAAATTTAATTCTCATTCAATATATGGGGTAACACATCCCATGGTTTAATCTCTTCCTCGCTACTTCTTGTCATTCTTGTCTCATTCTCTATTCCTATATCAAGATTGCAATAAGTTATAGTGATGAACTAGCTAGAACAATACCAATTTACCATCAATATCATAGAAATCAAAGTACCAATTTCAATTCGATTTTTTGGTTGCTCAAGAACCTATAGTTTTTATGACCAAAGAAGCAATTGAATAATGCAATGGGGTTCTTTGCCATTCTTGACTACATAATTGATGAAAAATTAGTTGTAATGATACTATTGGAAAAATATGCTTATCACCTTCATTTTGATTAGATGGGAGATGCCTTCATGCATGCATGGTGGTCAGTAGCTTAGGAGGAGGTCATTAAGGAACTAGAAGAAAAAAATGCAAAAGTATTAATTTAAAAGCTAGTAGTTTACGCTATTGTATCCCTATCTTTAAATAATCACTAGCAATAATGGAAGATAATCCTTAATAAACTAATAATAATTGGCAATGATGAAGACAAACATGTTCAAATGGTTTAATCAATCTCTATCTCACCTTTATCATCTCGCAAGGAGATCTATCCCCCCATCAACTTCATAAATGGACAATGGTTACTCTGCAAGAAACCTACTATGGTAGTGACTGATAAAAACTATGTAGAATATTTGAAGCTATGATCATGAATTTTGTCATTTCACATGCTATCCATGCATCCACAATTTGAGGAATGCTTGGGACAATGTTTAGCTAAGGGTGGATCTTTTCCAACCAATTCTAAATTTCAAATTCAAGTTCAATTTTGTTTCTATCAATGGTTAGAGTTGGTGTATGATCTAATTTATGCTTTAGAATATTTGAAGCTATGATCATGAATTTTGTCATTTCACATGCTATCCATGCATCCACAATTTGAGGAATGCTTGGGACAATGTTTAGCTAAGGGTGGATCTTTTCCAACCAATTCTAAATTTCAAATTCAAGTTCAATTTTGTTTCTATCAATGGTTAGAGTTGGTGTATGATCTAATTTATGCTTTAATATATATGTGTGTTGTGTGTGTGTGTGTGTGTGTGATATATATATATATATAGTGTTATTCCAAAATTATTAGGTGTTACTAGTTTTGTCGATAAATAATTTTTATTTATTTATTTAAACTAGAAAGAGTGTTTATATTATAAAAATATGTGCCTCGCTCGTGGCTTTAAAAATGCATCAGGAATTACACACTAACTTCTTCAAAAATTCTATCATTTTTCTCTTGTCCAAGAGATGTGTTAAACTTTCCTAAGGAGCATATTGTTGATAGACAAAAATGGGGTTTATGTAAGTGTATATCTTACAAAATTGCCCAACATAACACAACATTTACAAAACATAAAATTATTGATTGATAATAAGGTTCTTGATGACCATGAACCTGTTGGAGCCCTGAGGAGGTTCATTGATGATTATGAACCATTACCCCGAGGGGTTAATCTGGATGCTCTTAACCTCCTTTCATATCATAGATATCTTCTAGTTTCCATGAGCCCTCTAGGGCCTCCCATTTTCCAATGGGTTGATCTTCATTGGGTTAAATTAAATTTTGAATTATTAGACTCCATTAATTAATAATCGATGGCCTAATTTGACCATCTTAATAAAAAATTTCATTTTCTTCGTCCTTTTTTCTGACCCTAATCCCATGCAATTCTAGGAGAGGACCCTCATTACTTACTTGCTATATGATTAGCCCCTTGTTGAATAGTTGATTTGCCTCCTTTTTTGGTATTTCTATATCGCTTTAGTTTGGGATCTAATATTTCATGTGTTCCCATTTCCTTATCCTTCTCTATTTTTCCATGCCCTACCTCTTTATTGGTCCATCGATCATCGTTCCGTTGGAGCCTTTCTAATTCGTTTTCCTTCTCTACCTCCAACTTTTCTTCAATTGAGCTTGGAATGGAAGGCCTCCATTTGGATCTTTCAGGGGAGAGAAATGGTTCATCTTGTGAGGAATATTCCATTATTTTCTGTGCTGATATTGGACTATTTTTAGAAACATGGATTCATCATTTTTCTCAAGTTCACACAAAGGTCCCAGATTTTGTACCTATTCTTATACATTGATTTGAGAATTTCCCCTTCTCCTGCCACCAAATTAAGAGCCTCGAAGCTATTATTTTTCTCTTTTTGGCCTTTAATAGATCCTTCCCCTCCCACTGGAGTGGATCGATTAGGGAAAATTGATCCTTTCCCTTTTTTCCCATTATGATCTGCTTGGTTTGGAAAATTGTTCTCTTGTTTAGCATGGCCTCTTCTCTTCTTTTTTTGTTGCCATTTTTCTCCTTCATTTCCTTGCTTTTGATAAGATCCTCCTGCTTCATTTTGCAACTTCTTGCAAAGTGGCCATATTCATGGTAAACTTTGCATTTAAAAGAAAAATGATAGTATTCAACCTCCTAAATACGGGTTCAACTATCTAGATTTAGGGTTATTGTTATTGGGAGCCCCTTATCCAGATCTACCTCCACACATATCCTTCCAAAGGAGAAGAGCTCCTCTGGTGGCTCAACTTGATTAACGTATTTCCCAAGTGAATTGTCATATTTCTAAAAGTAGTGTCATACTAGTAGTGTGGGGGCAAAAAATGGATCTTTAACCAAATAGAGATGACAAATGGGACATCACTTTCAAAGTTAAAATCTGGGTTCCATCGACTTAGATATAACCCTTAGCCCCGCATGAAGTAAGGCCCACTTCGAAAAATCAGTCCTAATCATCTTTTTTCTCGGAAAAAAATAAAAAATAAAAATAAAAAAAAAATAAAATAAAATAAAATATCAATAAATAAATAAATAAAAATAAAAAATAAAAAAATAAAAATAAAATAAAATAAATAATAAAAATAAAATAAAAATAAATAAATAAATATAAATAAATAAAAATAAATAAAATAAAAAAAATTAAAATAAATACAAATAATAAAAAAAAAATTAAAATAAAATTATAATAATAAATAATAATAATAATAATAATAATTAAAATTAAAATTAAATTTCCATATAAAATTGAAATTACAAAACCCTTCATCATGGATTTCCAATTTTTTTCAAAATAAAACCTCACAGAACATGGGGAGAATTAGATCCTCATAAATTGGCCTATCAATTCGTTTTTTAAAACTAACTTTAATTACAATAAGTATCAAACATATTTTGATAAAAATTTAATTAATTTATCTAATATACATTTTGAAATATTCCATTTTTGTAATTACAATTTTAATACAACTTAATTTTAATCTTTTAAAAACTAATTTTAATATTACATTTTTTTAGATAGTAATATTAAATAATAATTTACAATATCAATTTAATAAACGTTGTATTTAAATATTTCAATACATTTATACATTTATTTATTTTTTCACGTTTTGTTTGAATTTTTTTAATTTTATTTAAAATTTCATTAAAAAATAAATTTAAAGGTCAAATTTATTAAAATTGGATGTTAAAGACTTTTGAGAAACTTGAATTCATTAAATATTCAAAATGCATTTAAAATAATCAAGAATAATAATTTCAAAAATATTGTATCATCATATTTAAAAAAAAATAAATTAAAACAATTACATTTTCACCACATAAAATTGTGTAAAATAGCTTGATACTAATTTATTCCTTTGAAAAAGATTTCTGACAATATTGTTGTCGTTTTATGATGGATTTGTATCCCCTACAAACCAAGAAAATAAAAAAATAATTAATACTTAATACAAACTCGTGAGGTTGGAAGGAGGGATACATTTTTTTTAAATAGATTTGGAAAACATGTCATAACTCAGTTGTCAAACCAATAATGAGGAAAACCATCTTTGACTGCTATCCATGAATGCAAGTTGAATAATCACCATTATTCAAGGAAAACCACGCCACCTGGAATAACCCCCTGGTGGTTTGTAAGGGGGCAGGATTTCACTCCTCTCAAATGCTTCTAGGTCTTTGGTCGTTAACCCATTTCCTTATGTCCGAAAAAGACTAGCTCTTAGCCAAGCAAACGCAGTTTTAGGGCATACTCCAAGCCCAAGAAGAATACATTTATTCTCATAGCTTCAATTTTTTTTATCTAGAATTTGATTTTAAAAAAAATTGATTTAAACAAATATCAAAAATAATTTATCATTAACCTATAATGGGAGAAAAAAATTAACTTCTTTTCCCAATTTGTTTTCCTTGAAATAAATATGAAGACAATGGTTTGAATTGTAATTGCGAAATCATTCCGATCCAAAATCCCCTATTACTTGTATTGTAAACCTTATACACAATATAACATTAAACATTCAATACCCATGCCAGAATAAAATTTACATCCATAAATTGATAAAACAATGATCCTCATAGTAAAGTGTACTCACTGTTATACTTAAATGAAAGACAGAACCTAATATGAAGCCAACTTGAAGACCAATTAAATAGTAGCATACAATGTTTACATGAGCAATAATGTATTGTTTTACTAATCCAACCACCACACCTGAATGGAAATAAAAAATACAAGTTCAGAAATCAATAACAAAAGAACTTCATCTCTAATCTAAGACGATAAATTCATTAAAAACTAAGATTATAAATCTCAAAACATCTCAAAAGAATTCATATGGAAACTAAGAAATGGAAATTTGAAGAGCTTCTATGATATGGAGTTTATCGATGAGAACCGGTTGTACACTGTTGAGGATGATTGTGCATGCTAACAAGATGGCCAATGTGGCAGTAGCCTCCTACACCGCAGTCATGTTTGTAAACAAATAACCTAGGTTGCACCAGTTTTGGGGACGGGGACGAGTCCGCGGAACGGTTAGAGCGCACGCCTAAATTTTCATGGGACGAGGTTGGCGACAACTATATATAGATAGATATTCAGGGGATGAGGATGAGTTCCTAGAACGGCTAGAGCGCATTTCCAAATTTTTAGGGGACATATGTATATATATAAACATTTGTAGCTGTTTCAAACTAATATTATGCACAAACTTTACACTCGCGAATTAAAATCTCAAACAATTTGAAAAGGGGTTAAGTGACATTCTATTATTAGCCACTAGACATGAGTTTTAGCTTTAGGAAACTTAATGTCCATGAACAATCTATCAAGGAGAACTGTCTTTATATTAGTTTTTTTCCTCATATTTCTTGTTAACAATGATTATGTTAAACACAAAAGGCATTTCCTTTTCAATAGATTTTGCAAACTTTTATAGCTGTGTTGAAAACCACTATAGAATAATTTGGTTTTCTAATGATATTAAATTCATATTTCAGATTAAGAAAGGGATTGAATAAGACTTTATTTAAACATTTAGTACTCAATCCAATTCACAACTATCTGATTGTTTTCACAATGCTTGGGGTTGGGATGATGGAAGCATTGAACTTGAATGAGTCCTTGAAACCCACATACGATATGTAAAAGATGAGATGATCCTAAGAAAGAACAAGAAAAATAACCACAAGGATCATCCTTTTAAAACGTTGTATTTTATGTTTTCTTGACATGGAGGGTGCCTTTTGTAATTTTACCATTGAAAATCTAATATCTAAAATTCTAGAAATCCAAAATGAAACCCATGATACAAAACCCATGTTTTGAGCTACAACTTGTACAAAAAATTTAGACTCAATGCATTCCAAAAAATCTGTATGGGAAAAATGATCATATTGTTCAATCATCAATGTCCATGATTGTCAAAAATGAAGCCCCATGCTTGGATTATCCCTAAAACCTTCCCAAAACATCCCTGAAATCTACCCAGAAAACCCTTGAAATTTGCCAAAAACATCCCTAAAATCTATTCAGAACATCCCTGAAATCTATCTGGAAGATCTTAGGGACGGCTAGCAAGTCCCCAATAGTTTGGGGACATTTCTTGAAGGTCCAATAGTCCCAGGAACGCGAGGACGTAGTGTACGTGAGTATTTTTGAGGGCGGCGGGTCCCCTTGCGACATAGCAAATAACCTAAATCACTACGTGATCCAAGTGGATGTTGGTGGCCACCCACCCATCCCACTTGGACCCCCACAACTATCTCTTTCAGTTTTTCAATTTCCGTAATTGTAACACAAATTACTATTTTTAACAGTTTTTCGGGTCCTAAACTTCTGGAGCCGTTTTGAGGCCCTAAACGACATTTTTTGGGAAATCTAGGAGCAACGTGGGTCCATGGATCGATGTTGCTCTTACCAAAGTGGTAGTGCTCGAATAGATCTTTCTAACGAGCTATTGTACGAATCAAACGAAGATCGAGTGCCAAAGTTAGGACCACGGGAAATTGATGTACCAACTTACCCAAAATGGGGCCCACAATTTGGCATTTCATTTTCTACGGTTAGGTTTTGGGATGTTAAGGGTTTTCCATTGTTTCTCAACAATAAATAGGCCTTTGAGCCTCATTGTAACACAGTTCAGAGGCATGTAGCTGCCACATCTCTTCTCATAGATAAGCTACCATCGCCCTAGCTAGTTTGTTTCCATTGTTGTTTGTAAACATATTTCAGTATTTTACATTAATGAAATGAAGTATTGTTTCCGCTACATCTCTGTATTTATGGTTATCTCTGTGATTTGTTGCGTTCTTGTTTAAATCTAAATCAGTGGTATCAGATCATTCTGCTTTTTCTCTGTTTTCCTTGCATGTCCCCAACGAGGTCGGGATATAAGGAGTTAGGGCTTGAACTGGTCGAACCTTTGCAAGACTAGCCTCGTAAATCTCGATGGCCTCCCATGGCAAATGAAAAGAAAGAAGTGGGGCAAGAGATCCTATGAAAATCTTGCTCAAAGAAGCCCTCGAGCGACAAAGGAACACGATGATGGACAACATTGCCCAGATCCTTCAGCGGCTACCCAGAGGTGACACATCGGCTTCCAGCAGCTACTCTGGAAATTCCACTCCCTTTAAGGTACAAGTTATTTTGAAATCCCCATATTTGAGGGTCAGATAGACATAGATGTCATAGATAAATGGTTACATTTGCTAAAGGGTTGTTTTTCTGTTCATGAATTTTCGAATCGGGAAAAGATTGTTTTCTCTCTTCTCAAAGTAGCCCCCCATGTCAAGGACTGGTGGGAAACTTACTGCGAGTAAAATGATGAAAGTATGAACTCACTGTTCTCAGCCGCACCTACTTGGAATTCCTTCTAGGATTCCATCAAAGAGCAGTACTACATTGTCAAAAACTATGAGGACAAATACATAAAGTGGACCACACTACAACAGGGAAGGGACCAAGATGTGCCAGAGTTCACAAACATTTTTCATACGCTTCACACACAGTTCGGTATCAAAGATTCTGAGTTGCATCTGGTACTCAAATATCAGGACTGCTTACACTAATACATCCAGGAAGAGATGGAGTTCCTGAACATCTCCTCACTCGGCACGGCATACTGATACGCTGTCAAAATCGAGCAAAAGTTCAAACAGAAGAAGCGAGACTTTGGATCTGCGAATCCGAAGACCAAAGGGCAAAGCCAAGGCAAGGTGACCCAAGACAACCCATTGAAGCCACAAGAAAAGAACAACACCACAAAGTCAAAGAAGGACACAGGGAAGTGGCGTGAGATCCATAAGAGCCCCACTTACAACACAAGTGAGTGTCGGACCAAGAAGTCGTTGGTTGCCGAACTAAAGGCTTCTGAATCAAATGCATGTTCTAATCCTGAGTCAGAACCTGACAAGGGAAATGGCAAAGGGAAACAAAACATTGATGTGAAATCTAGTGCCACTGTTGCCACCACCAAGATCCAGAAGAATTAGCCTAAAGATCCATAGGAGTGATTTGTAAATGATCTTTAAACCAATGACAAAGGTATTATAGACTCATGTGCAGGAATTCCTATATTACTTAGTGCAATGGATTGAAAATATTGTGAATAATATAGACATTTAACAATTGGAAAACATAACAATTCAACACATCAACACAACAAATAATCAAGGAGTCCACCAGACTTCTTGGCTACGTCTCCTGGTCTAGCTTTCAGTGTCGACCTCTATATTGTGTCTTCAAGAATAGAGTTTATAGGTGTGAGCTCAATCAGAGCCATAACACAACAAACAATGATATTACACAGGGATTTCACTCGAAAACCTCGAGTCTAAAGAGTGCACAAACTCTCCCTCTTAGTGCCTCTGATCAACTACTCGTCGTTGTGTGTTTTCTCTAACTCTCTGTCCCTGAACTCCTCTATTCTCTGTTTTAATCGTCGTCTTTTAACACCGTTTTGTTACCCTCCTTAAAATATGGAAACTGTAACAGTTTACCAATGAAGGGACTGGCAGGCGCGAGTGGACCCGACCGTCAACCTTCCTCTTACACGAACCCCAAAATGGATGGATCGAATGGCTGCCATGCCTCGTCCGCCAATGCCCTTTAACATACCGCACCGTTTGATCTGCCTGCATCCGGCGAGTCGCATCCAACCCGATCATTAAACAGCTCGTGCCTTCTTCACTGTCTGATCCGTGATCGCTAATCCAACGACTGACGACCATTTCAGGTGGCCCACTTGCACAGAGATTACCCACCCAAAAAAGCGGTTTTCTCTCTCCTATGATGTGCTATGTGTCGGCTGGTGTATGGAATTGAGTGAAGCCCTTTAATACCACTTATAGCCTAAAGCCCACCCGAAATACCGTTTACCATGGAACTCAAAAGGTTCGTTGTTTTATTCATAAATCCGTCAGGTTCGCTGCCTAATGAAGTTTAGCGGTAAACGGTGTTTAACCTCATTAATCATGTTTTCCATTTTTAAACCTATTCCACATCTTTGATGTCATGATCCAATCTCCGACAACCACCTCATCTGCTGCATTGACATCACCAGAAACATGTGACTCTATCCCAGGTTGCCACATGTGACGTAGCCATTGATTCTCTGGCCCGAAGTTTGACTTGGTTCTATTCTCGAACTTACATGCGATTCAATCTCATCCGTTGATCCCGTAGATCCAACGACTCTGGGTCATTAAGGTTGTGCTTCTTTGCTCCTCGTTGTGTTTGGGCTTTCCGCCATTTTGTCATTGTTTCTTCGCCACACTCTATTTGTGTTTTTTAACATATTTGAATACTTAGACTTAGAGGTTCTATTCAAGGTCCATCTTGGATCACGCCTTCCCACTGAAAATCTTTTGGACCACCAAAAGTTGGTTTTTAGGCATCGATCAAGTGAGGATACCGTTCCTTCACTTGTCCAATTTCTATCCATCTTAATTTGCTTGGATTTGAACCTTTGAGCCCTACTCTTAGGTACTCAGTATCCCCTGGACACGAAGTTCTTACCCTCCTTTCCAGAACGGTGTCCTTCTGTAACTCATTCAGATACTCAGGCAGTAGATCCTCCATAGAAGGCAACTGACTTTGCTCTTCAAGATCTTCAATCAATGAGGGTTCATACAATCTCAAGTTTCCTGCATTAACAACTGAATAGATCTGCATAGAAGCTGGAAAATCAAGGCAAAAAGTATTTTCACCAATTTTATCAAGTATCTTGAAAGGTCCATACCTTATTAGTTTTAGCTTCTTACCTTCACCCTGCATTCTATCTTTTCTAATGTACATCCAGACTTGATCACCAACTTGAAAACTATGCTCAACTCGATGTTTGTCTTTTCTTGCCTTGTATTTGGCTTGACTTCTTTCCAGTTGTTCCTGTACTGCCTGGTGAATTTCATGGATTTGTTCAATGAAATTGGTTGCTTTGTCCACTTCACTGTGTCCATCAACTGCTATGTCTTTACCAAAGACAAAATCCAAGGGAGACTTTGGTATAAAACCAACACAAATCTCAAAGGGAGATCTCTAAGTAAAAGAGTGCTTGGCATGGTTGTAAGCATGCTGCACATAACAAAAATTCTCATCCCAAAAATTGGGATGCTTGCTACAATAGCCTCTGAGCAACCGGATCATTGTCTTGTTGACTACTTCTGTCTGACCATTTGTTTGTGGATGAAATGTTGTGCTCTTCTTCAACCTGGTGTCCATCAACTCCCATAGATTTGACCAAAACTTCCCAACAAATCGAGAATCTCGATCAGATACAATAGAAGTGGGTAACCCAAAATGAACCCATACATTCTGAAAGAACAACTTTGTTGTTTGTTCAGCGATAACCTGCTTGTTACATGGTATCAAAATACACATTTTACTAAACTTATCGAAAACAACATACAAATAATCATGACCTTTCCTAGATTTTGGAAATCCCCCAATAAAATCCATGGAAACACTTTCCCAAGGACGAGAAGGAATTGGAAGTGGAGTGTACAAGCCTAATCTCCTATCATTGGGCTTACTTGTAGCACACATAGTACACTCTTTGATATATCTAGAAACTATCTCATGCATTCTTGGCTAATAACAGAACCTTTGCAATTGTGCAATTGTTTTACTTACACCAAAATGACCTGATATGAGAGAAGTATGTGCTTCTCGAATTATGTTAACTCTTTCAGTTGTGGAATGCATAACTTTCCAAATGATATAAGAGTTGGTCCTTTACATAATAATCCAATTCTTCTACTTGCTTGCCATGACTTAAAGTTGCATATACATCTTTAAAATCTACATCTTGAGCATATTGTTCAATGTGACTTTCATGCATTACTGAGTTATGCTTAAGTATAGTAAATGCATTTATGATTGTTCTTGATAACAAGTCTGCAACCTTATTGTGTATGCCCTTCTTATATTTGATGACAAGATGAAATCACTGTAAAAAACCCATCCACCTATAATGTCTTGATTGTTGCAATTTAGTTTGTGAGTGCAAATATTGAAGTGGTTGATGATCTATATGTATGGTTGTTTCTTTACCCATTATGTAATGTTTCAACTTTTTCACACTTAGTAATAATGCATACAATTCTTCATCATATGTGGGATAATTAACTACTGCAGAAGTAAATGTCTCAGAATTATAGCATATGAGTTTTTTGTGTTGCATCAACACTACTTCCATGGCATAGTCACTGGCATCTGTCTCAATCTCAAATGGATGTTGAAGATCTGGCAGTGCTAGTACTGGTGTTGTACTGATTTTCTCTTTTAAGGTGTCGAAGGTTTTCTGCTGGTTGCCTCCCCACTTAAACACCTGTTTCAATCTTGTTAAAGCATGTAATGGAGCTGCTATCAATGAGAAGTTAGCAATAAACTTTCTCCAGTATTGTGCTACACCTATGAAACTCCTAACCTTTGTAGCAGATTTGGGTTTAGGTCAGTTCACAATGACTTCAACCTCAGAGGGATCTATCTTCAATTCACCACCCCCTACAATATAACCCAAATAATTTAAAGATGTTCTGCCAAATTCACATTTTGACAATTTTACATAGAGATTTTCTCTTTTTAAAACATCTAAAGTCTGCTTTACATGCTTTATATGGTCTTCCCATGTCTTACTAAAAACAAGAATGTCATCTAAATAAACAATTATAAAATCATCAATAAATGGTCTGATTACATCATTCATGACTCTCATAAATGTAGCAGGAGCATAAGTTAATCCAAAAGGCATAACCAACCATTCATATAATCCTTGCTTTGTCTTGAAAGCAATCTTCCATGCATCTTATTCTGCAACTCTAACCTGATGATAGCCACTTCGTAAATCTAACTTAGAAAATTAAACTGCTTCTTTTAATTGATCTAATAAATCATCAATACGAGAAAGAGGATAGTGATTCTTGATCCTTATTTTATTTAGTGCTCTATAATCAATGCACATTCTCCACGAACCATCTTTCTTTCTCACCAGCATGATTGTAGATCCACATGGTGATGTGCTTGGTTGTATAAACCCTTTATCGAGCAACTCCTGTACCTACTTCTTTATCTCTGCATTCTCCAAAGCTGACAACCTATACATTCCAATGTTAGGTAATGAAGCATCTTGCTAGAAATAAATATCATGTACAATTTCTCGCTTGGGTGGCATACCTTTAGGTTCTTGAAATAGAACATCATATTCTGAAACAACTTTAACTAAATCAGCTTTTTGTTTAGAATCAAAGCCTTCAAATGCATTGGATTTTTCAGGATCCTTTGCCTTTACAACCATTAGTAAAAATTGTTTACTTGAATTCACATTTCTTTTCATCTGTCATGAATTTATGAGAGAATAGTTACCTTTGAGTTTATGAGCTCTTACAATATATTCTATTCCATCTTTAGTGAGTTGATACTTATTCTCATCTCTATAGAAAATAGATTTCCTATCATACAAGTATGGACTTCCCAAAACAATACCACATATATCCAATGGAACTATACCTAACTCAACCTCATCTATAAATGTTGATCCAATAGAAAACCTAAGTTTACATTGTCTCGTTATTTTGTAGCTTTGTTTTATCACACACCCAACCTAATGGGTATGGCTTCTCATGAGGTTTTGTTTGTAATCCCAACTTCTTTACAATTGTTTCAGAAATCAAATTTACTTGTGATCCACTATCAAATAAAGTATCAATCTTATTATGCTTAGAAATCACTCTAATATGAAAAAATGCATTTCTTTTCCTCTCATTATTTTCATTATCAACAGATTGTGTAGAATTACTTATGGATGCTTTAGAATCTTTACCTTTAATACCGGTGGTTGTAACTGTTGTTTGATCACCTGAATCTGATCCCAAGTCCCGATGAATAATAGCAGCATTCTTCTTCTCCTTTCCACCGAACTTCTTAGGTTTCAGTTCTGGATGCAAATACCAACAGTGTGCCTCATCGTGTCCTTCTTTCTTGCAATGAGTGC
Source organism: Pinus taeda (assembly GCA_000404065.3). Lineage (NCBI taxonomy): Eukaryota > Viridiplantae > Streptophyta > Pinopsida > Pinales > Pinaceae > Pinus > Pinus taeda. Next base: position 59,810 of record APFE030183189.1, on the reverse strand, counting down.
ATGAAGGTTTATTCTTCTTTACAGTGTTTGCTTTCCTCTTCTTCCATTTCAGTTTCTTCTTTTCCTTGTTCTTGCTTACAGAATATTTAGATGATCCCCCAACCTCTGGGTTTACATTCTTACCTCTAGCTTCTAGATGTGTAGCTTGAACTGATACATCATCTAGAGTTAAAGCTCTCTTTCTAAATTCCTAAGTATAACTTTGTACACTTTGACCCTTCAACTAACGAAGAGTTTGCCAACTCATCATTTCTTGCTGCATGTAAGCTAAAGGATAGAATTGCTTTTTGATAGCAGAAACAAATTCATTCCAGGTAGAAATGATTTTACCATGTTTTTGCAGATCAGCTTGTGTCTTGCTTTCACACCATACTAGTACAGTTCCTCCAAGTCAAAGGCTAGCCAGCTAAATCTTCTTCCTTTCTGAATCAACGTTTTATACCCTGCAATATACATCAATTTGTCTTATCCAATTATCTAGCTTTTCTGCATTGAGTTCTCCATCATAAATTGGCAAATCAAACTTCACATCTAATTTGATTAAGGAAGTTTTCTTCTTCTTCTTAGAAGAGCTAGTGTTATGGGAAGAAGATGATGAGGATGATGAAGGTGATGATGGAGGAGATGGTGGAGGAGGCATTTCTCCTTTCATTTTGCCTTCTGGAGGGGCAAATAGAAAAGGTTCCTCTGCTCCTTTGTCTGGTTTGGGTGTTGCAGTGCTTTCACTTCGACCCTTCTTAAACTCCAAATACATCTCTTCCACCATGGCTTGGAGTGTCTTAAAACTTTCTATAAATTGAGATTCTAATCCCAATGAAGCTTCTTCTGCCATTCTCCTCAGAGAATAGACTCTTCCAATCTCTGGATTAGCCTCAACAAGTTCTCCTTCTCCTAGTCTAAGCTTTAATCTAGTTAGCATTCAAAATCTAGCACAATCTTGTCTAACCTTAATAAAATCAAAACCAAATGCTCTGATACCACTTGATCTGTAAATGATCTTTAAACCAATGAAAAAGGTATTACAGACTCATGTGCAGGAATGACTATATTACTTAGTGCAATGGATCGAAAAGATTGCGAATAATACAGACATTTAACAATTGGAAAACATAACAATTCAACACATCAACACAACAAATAATCAAGGAGTTCACCAGACTTCCTAGCTATGTCTCCTAGTCTAGCTTTTATTGTCGACCTCTATATTATGTCTTCAAGAACAGAGTTTACAGGTGTGAGCTCAATCAGACCCATAACACAACAAACAATGATATTACACAGGGATTTCACTCGAAAACCTCGAGTCTAAAGAGTGCACAAACTCTCCCTCTTAGTGCCTCTGATCAACTGTTCGTAGCTACGTATTTTCTCTGACTCTCTATCCCTAAACTCCTCTGTTCTCTGTGTTAATCATCTTCTTTTAACATCGTTTCGTTACCCTCCTTAAAACGTGGAAATTGTAACAGTTTACCAACAAAGGGACCAGCGGGCACAGGTGGACCTGACCGTCGACCTTCCTCTGACATGAATCCCAAAACAGATGGATCGGACGGCTGTCATGTCTCGTCTACCAACGCCCTTTAACATTCTGCATAGTTTAATCTGCCTTCATCTGACGATTCACATCCAACCCGATCATCAAACAGCTCGTGCCTTCTTCACCGTCTGATCCGTGATCGCTAATTCAACGGCTGGTAGACATTTCAGGTGGCCCACTTGCATGGAGATTACCCGCCCAAAAAAGTGGTTTTCTCTCTCCTGCGGCATGCTACATGTCGGCTGGTTTATGGAATCGAGTGAAGCCCTTCCAATACCACTTATCGCTTAAAGCCCGCCAGAAATATCGTTTACCACGGAACTCAAAAGGTTCGTTGTTTTATTCATAAATCCGTTGGGTCCACTGCCTAATGAGGTTTAGTGGTAAACATCGTTTAACCTCATTAATCACGTTTTCCGCTTTTAACCCTGTTCGACATCTTTGATGTCATGAGCCAATCTCCGACTGCCACCTCATCTGCTGCGCTGACATCACCAGGATCCTGTGACTCTATCCTGGGTTGCCACATGTCCTTCTGATGTAGCCATTGATTCCTTGGCTTGAAGTTTGACTTGGTTCTATTCTCGGATTTACATGCAATTCAGTCTCATCCATTGATCCCGTAGATCCAACAACTCTATGGCGTTAAGGTTGCGCTTCTTCGCTCCTCGTTGTATCTGGGTTTTCCGCCATTCTGTCACTATTTCTTCGCCATGCTCTATTTGCGTTTTTTAACATATTTGAAGACTTAGACTTAGAGGTTCTATTCAAGATCCATTTTGGATCAAGGAGAGGGAGCGTCTTTTCCACTCATAGATGTGGGTGAAGGCTTCGCCGCTGCAATTCATTGTCGACAGTGGCAGCCAAAAGAACCTCATTTCAGCAGAGGCTATGAAGCGGTTGGGCCTACCAACTACCCCACACCTTCAAACATACAGTATCGGGTGGCTTCACCAAGGATGAGATCTCTGAGTTCGCCAATAGTTCGGCCTTCCCTACAACATCAAACCCTTCACAAACGAGGTATTGTGTGATGTTACACCTCTGGATGTTTGCGATGTATTATTAGGCCAGCCATACTTGTGGAGGCAACATGTTGTGTATGAGTCAAGGCCTCGTGCTATTATTATTTCTTTGGGTAATTCATTATACAAAATATCGGAGGTAGCCCCTCCCACTGCCACTTCTTTGATCACTGCTAAGAAAGGTAGCAAGCTCATCTCACAGACTAGGAAATTCATTTTCTGTCTGGTTCACTCCCAAAGTAAGGGGAAGATCGTCACCACATCCATGACCCCCGCGAAGTGTTCCTCCACGCAGCAACAGCAGCAACAACAGAGGGATACGGTCATGAAAGAACACAGGAACAACTTCTCCTCATCCACAAGGGTACCACACAAGCTTTAGGGGGGCAACAAAGTCTGGTTGCATCTATAGAAAGAATGCCTTACAAGATCCCATCAGAAGCTCTGACCACGCTGACATACCATTACCAAGGCTGTGGGAAATAATGCTTTTGAGCACATCATTCCTGCATTCCTTCGCCTCTACCAAGTGTTTAATGTGTACTGCCCTTGCCCATGCTTTCCACCATTACTGGACACATCCGAGATTGCAGAACATCTCACCAAGGACCAAGTTCAGCAGATGGAGGAACTCAACGTAATGGGGACCATTGCTTCCTAAGGGGGGAGGAGTGATCCAGGTGGATGTTGGTGGCCACCCACCTATCCCACTTGGACCCCCACAACTGTCTCTTTCAATTTTTCAGTTTTCGTAATTGTAGCACAATTTACTATTTTTAGCAGTTTTTAGGTCCTGAACTTCTGGAGTTGTTTTGAGGCCCTAAACAACGTTTTTTTGGGAAATTTGGGAGCAACATGGGTCCATGGATCGATGTTTCTCTTCCCAAAGTTGTAGTGCGCGGATAGATCTTTCTAACGAGCTATTGTACGCGTCAAACGAAGATCGAGTGCCAAAGTTATGACCCCGGGAAGTTGACATACCAACTTACCCAAAACGGGCCCACAATTTGGCATTTCATCTTCTAGGGTTAGGTTTTGGGATGTTAAGGGTTTTTCATTGTTTCTCAACAATAAATAGGCCTTCATGCCTCATTGTAACACAGTTCAGAGGCATGTAGCTGCCACATCTCTTCTCAGAGATAAGCTACCATCGCCTAGCTGGTTTATTTCCATTGTTGTTTGTAAACATATTTCAGTATTTTACATTAATGAAATGAAGTATTATTTCCATTGCATCTCTATGTTTATGGTTATCTCTATGATTTGTTGCATTCCTGTTTAAATTCGGATCACTGCGGAAAACCAACAAAAACACCAAAATCACAATTCTTATAATAGAGGAATAGGTCATTGATACAAGTATAGAAAATTTGGCTCCACGAGGATTCTGGGCTCTTAGTTGGTCAGCGACCCTCACACTATATACAACAGGTCAAGGGAATGTAAAGGTGCTCTGCAAGAGATGTTGGGGCTTCTATTGTATCAATCTATACTAAAAGATGTAGTTTAAAGTTCAAAGGAATTACTTGGTTGCAGTGAAAAAGCCAAAGCGGTATAGACAACTCCTAGTTGTTGATTTTCAGGTTGTAAGGTATTTAGACAGAATATACTTTAATTTGAGTGCTAGCTCTTATTCTGTAATAGCTAAATTAAGCATTATAATTCAATTTAACTTGGTTGGTAAATTTTGATTGTTTTTTGTTTTCATCACAACATGAAAAATGATTACTTGTGTGAAGAATTGTATAGGCTTGGAATGGAACTTTGTGGCCCCTCTCAAGCAATGTGTGGCTTAGAACACAAATTATCCTTTGAATGGAATTTTGCGACCCCTCTCAAACCATTTGTGGCTGGCAAACCAGATTGTGATTGTTTCATGTGTTAATGAAAACATGAAAAGTGATTATTCTTGTTATTACTGTAAAGGACGGGAATGGAACTTTGGCCTTTTTCAACCTATCTCCAGCTTGAGACTATCAACTATAATTATATGTCAAAAAACCGGATATGCTACAGGCCAGTAGGCCACTTTACTTTTAATTTGTTATTTGTACATCAATTAGATTCACACCTCAACAATAATTTATATTTTCATTTAATGTTAGGAGCATACTGGATTTCTATTCGACAAACACTAATCCACAATATGCTCATCCTTATTGCATATTGATTCAATTTATGGTATGAATTGCCATCTCTATAGGCTCTGGATATCTACAAGCCCATTTCAACTAATTTTATAAGTAATTATGTATTATTTTATTTTTTGGAAAGAATACCATTTTAAGAAATACTCAAATATATATAGTTTGAGCCGTTTTAATGGTTAATTGTATGCGTTTCCTCCTAAAAAAAATCACAAATTCTAATGTAAATCCACAGAGTTTATGTATGATTTCATAGACTTTATGTATGTCTTCATAGAATTTATCCTTTAAAAATTACATCATTCCAAAAGTTTCTTCAAAAAGCATTACAACTCTTAAGTTATGAATCAATCCTGGTAGAATCATGTAAAGGAGCCAGTTGTAAATGGAGTGAATGATGGTTTCCAAGATTCTTCCTTTCTAGACTAGGCATCTTATAACAGAGTCAAGAACAAATGATGGTTTCTAAGAGTCTTCCTTTCTATACTTTATTCAAATAAATAGAAGATTATTATAAGCTATGGGTTAGAATCACAAGTTTGAGCTATGAACTCTCCACCATTTGAGTGCTCTAGAGGTTTTCCCGGCACTTAATCCATTTATGCCTTCAAAAACACATTTTAAATAATAAAAAATTACAATCTAACCAAAAATTGCTTACTAAATTTTGGCCCAAAACTCCAAAAAGTAGAACAATTAAACAATACCTTCAATTTCACCCTTATGTACATGACCTAGTTGATTCCAATTTTACTGATGATTTTAGTTCTCAAGATCTGATAAAGTATGTATAGCTTCTTAAACTTTAACCTTTAACAATCACATCAATCTGAAAAGTTCCAAGTCATGGATCAATCCCTAGAGAATCGTGTTGGATGGTGTGCACTATGTAAGCACCTCATATCGAAGACAATAGTGAATGATGGTTTCCAAGATTCTCCCTTTCTATATTCTATTTCATAAGGACATAAGATTGTTGTAGTCTAGTTGTTTTAAGTTTCAGGGGTTTTTTGGCACATTTTTGGGTTGAATCTATCCCAAATCCAACAAATATTTGTTTGAATCACAAGTTTGAGTTGTTGAACTCTCCACAATCTGAGTGTTCTGGAAAATTTTCAAGACAATAAATTCATTTATACATTTAAAAATATATTTTAAATAATAAAACTTCACAATATAACCAAAAAATTGATTCACCACATTCTCACAAAAAACTCTCAAACCTAAAACTGATAGAAAATGTTGCAAATTGTAATTACTCCCGCATGCAAGAGTTGTCTAAATTTGGAGAGTCAATTAACTGAGTCAAGTTGAGTTAAATTATATTTTTTGGTAAAGTCGAATTTAGTATGTGTTTGCATGTTACGTTATTTTGGGCGAGTCACTAGACAAAAAAGTTTAAATACCCCTCATCAGGTTCATTGTAATCATCAAATTTGGTTGAGCAATAGAAAAATTGCAACTTATGTTATTATGTGTGAATTTTGTGTTATTATGTGTCTTTCCCCTCTCCCTTTCCAACAAATTAGTGTGAGAGCGAAATTAAAAAAAAAAAACCAGAACATGGATTAGCAGTGATCCACGAGAATCAGAGGAAATAAATATTTGTTTTTCTTGGTTGAGCTACAACGCACCTTGCAATTGTAATGAAGTTGTTATAACGACCCTAGAGAGAAACCGCGTTACAAGTCCTTAACTAACCGATGCACGCGGGTTCCTTTCGTTATTAGGAACATTTGAGCACTAACGCAGGATTCCTTGTCAGCCTCCTCCATACGATCGCGTTACTCTTCATAAAAGCCAAAAGTCAAAGTACCAAATTCGAAGGCATCAAGGTGAAAGGCCTTCGTTATATACAAGGTGAAAGTGGTGTTTTAAAAGGATTTGTTTTATTACATTAAAGTTTTATAAAAGAAGTATATTAACGGTGCTTTAAAGAGGTATTTTTTTAAAACCTATACATGTTTGTGGGAGTTGTTATAAATTTTTATTGTAAGGAATTTATAAAAGGAGAAGAGGTTTATTATGAAAGTTAGTCTTGGAACATTCTATGTTGTTTTTTATTTTCCTATTAAAAAGAGTATAAAAAAGAGAATTAAAAACATGATAAGGATTTTAGTGAAGAGGAGGGTTTAGGGTTTTGCAAAGTTTGTTAATCTGCAAATTTTTTTTTGGTGTTTTGATAAGTATGATAGTGTTTTTTGGGTGAAGATTGTGCCTTATGGGGGCACATATTGAAAATCATATTTTTTTTGGGGCGATATGGAAGATAGTCTCATGCAATGAGAAAAGTAACTATGAGACAAAGGAAAGACCATAGTCATGAGTCGCAAAGCGTGACTAGAGTAGATTAAGAAAAGAAATTGAAAAGAAGAGGCAAAGATCATTGCCATGGTTAGAGAGGTATAGGTCGTAGCCAAGGAACTAGGAAGTCTAGCAGAAGACAAAGAAGAAATCGAGTGTGATTGGTGTAGCTTTGATTTATTACCACCTCCTATGTTTACTGGTAAATATTTTGATCATTGGGTTATCAAGATGCAAACTTTCTTCAGGTCAAAGACTTAATTGAGTACTGGTCTAATAACCCATATGATGAAGTATGTGATGCTTTAGCATTGAATTTTATAAAACAGGGATTGGGTGAGAAGTTTTTGTGCAAGGTAGCAAAAGCTACAACTTCCAAAGAAGCATGGAAGATCCTGGAAGCAGAGTTTTTCACAAAGGAGAGTGACATGCAATAACATGTTATGTCACATGCAAGAAGTCAGCGCAAATCTGAGAGTTGATAAGCAAGACTTTGAGAAGACAATAGAGCTTGGAGAATCTCATTCAAAAGTGGATGGTGGTCATGAAGACTATAAAAGTGAAACCCATTACGCAGATATGCACATGGATGAAGAAGATGCAACAAATATTGCAAAGAGAAAAGCAAAAGTCTTTATATGTGACGCAGAGCAATAACATATAAGTGCTCAAGGACTCCACTATAATGTGGATGGTGCAGATGATAGTGAATCCCACTTTGATGAAACACATGTCGATGATGACAGCAAAGTGAGATGTGCATTGGTGAATCCATCCGTAGTTGATGACTTTGGTGAAGTTGAAATTGTTAATGAACACATGCATGCTCGGATAACCCACCATAGGGTGGATGAACATTATGTTGATAGTATGTGTGGTTTCTTTTTTGAAACAGGGATTTATTGTGGCAATATAGTAAGCGTCATGTTTGATAAAGCATTGAAGTTTAACAGTTCCCCTGTAGCAACAAGTTATGAAACAATTGGAATTTCTCATGAAGCAATGTGTGAACAAGCAGCGACTGAGTTTGGCATAGATAAAGCTATTAATAGAACAACAAGTGGTTTGAAGGATCCAACAACTGGAATTGTTGATGATAAATTTGAAGAAGATAATTTAACTGGTGATGATTGTTGGCACATGATGCAACAGAAATAAATTGACATGTTGTTATTTGGTGAGAAAATCTCACTCATGTCTGGAAGCCAAGTGGAAGAGAACATGTTTGCAGCAACAGAGATTGGTAAAAGGGCAGAAAAAGAAAATTATGATGTAATGACAGAACAAAAGAAGGCAGAGAAGGAAGAGGTAGAGCAGGAAGCTCTCAATGAAGAGCGTAATGAAGATATTTTTGACATTGATTTTGAGTGTGCAGGTAAGCAAGATAGTAGTCCAGCTAAAAGAGAATATGAAGACCGGGATGCAGGAAAGGACATGGATGTTTCTGAAGACAAAGATGAATGCACTGAAAGAATTTTTCAGCAATAGAGTCAATAAGAGTTAAGATTCTGCTATCAAGAAATGTGGTAGAAAGAAAATCAAGGATATGAAGTGTGAGAAGCAGTCTGAAGAACACAGTTTGAAGATGAAGAGTTTTGACAACAGTCCATGATTGAAAGAATATTTGAAGAAGAAGTTATAGAAGACAGGATCAAGTTCTTTTCAACACAAATTCAAGACAAGTCAAAGAAACATTGTAGCAACAACAAGTAAAGAAATATGGTGCCTACAACAAAAGCACGCAACAAAGAATGAAGCAATTTCAAAGATAGAGAATTTGGAAGAAAATTAAAAGCAAATGGAAAAGTGTAAAAAAATTAGTCATTGTAAGCCTAGCTGGGACATACACCAGCATGCATGCTTGAGTGATGATTGAGTCAAGTTTTATTCTAAGCCTAAGAGGCATAGTTAAGTGATATTTGAGTTATGTTGAGTCATACGGTCGTAATTAAGGGGGAGTGTTGGAAATTGTAATTACTCTCGCATACAAGAGTTGCTTAAATTTGGAGAGTCAGTTCACTGAGTCAAGGTGAGTCAATTTGACTCAAGTTGAGTAAAGTCATATTTTTGGGTAAAGTCAAATTTAGTATGTGTTTGCATGTTAAGTTATTTTGAGCGAGTCACTAAACAAAAAAGTTTAAATACCCTCACCGGGTTCGTTGTAATCATCAAGTTTAGTTAATCAATGAAAGTCACAACTAGTTTTATTGTGTGTGAATTTTGTGTTATTATGTGTCTTTCCTCCTCTGCATTTCTAACTTGAAACACTTTCAATTTCCTTTTTTGTGCTTAACTTGGTGTACTTTGTACTTAACTAGGTGTACTTGACCTGGTTGTACCGATCAGTTTAGTTCCCAAGATTTACCCTTTTTGTATATCACGTGGTCGATTTCAATTTCGCTAATGAAACACTTTCAATTTCCTCTTTTTGTGCTTAACTTGGTGTACTTTGTACTTAACTAGGTGTACTTGACCTGGTTGTACCGATCAGTTTAGTTCCCAAGATTTACCCTTTTTGTATATCACGTGGTCGATTTCAATTTCGCTAATGAGTTTATGTGTCTGCCTCGCATATTGATCCTGAACCTTCGGTCGTTAGCTTAGAAGTACTCTACCTTCCTTCGGTATCTTATCGTTGGAAAGTTAGTTAGTTTGTACTAGGAAGGTACGAAAAAGTGTTAGTATTATCTCCTCCCTAGAGATTTAGTAAGTTTGCATTAGAAGGCATTAGATTAAGTGTTAAGAATATTACAATTTGATTTATCTCATGGTTAAGAGTTTGTCTTATAACTTCAAATCTTCAGGTTTAGAGAGATATAGTATATATATTTATGTTATGAATTAAGTTAGAATGAAATTCCGCTAAATTGAATTTATTTTTATTATTTAGATTGAATTTAGCCGCCATAATAAGACTAAGTGTCACTGGTGTGAGATCTATCGAAACTAGAGAGTCACAAAATTTTATCCATTGATTTCTGAAGCAACCGCTCAGGTCTGCTAGTCGATTTTCTGAAGGATACCTGGCTTTCCGTTTTGACTCTCTGAATTCATAGATGGGAGGAATTCCCATGCGTTTTGGCTTTTCGGCCACAGTGCGTAAGAGCTTCAAGGCCGACTGCTGACTGCATTTGGGAACTCGCCGGATCAGTCAATTTGCAGAGTTTTTCCAAAGATCAGAGTCGTGTGTGTGGAGTGGTGGCATTAAGTTGTTTTTTTTTGTTGTTTCTGCGAGTGTTGCTAAAAGATAAATTGCAGAGCGGTAATGAGATTCGATCTCATGATCTCACTTTGAGTGTCAGTTCTTTTGGCATCCGAAAGACAACATAATTCCACATCAATTTACCACAATATCCAGTATCATCGGCCTTGTGATCCAATATTGTTGTCATTTTTCGAGTCTTTGAATACCCCAATGTCGAAAACAGAGTAAAGTTGCATTCAAAGACTCGAAAAATCAGATATGTGCTCTCAAAAAGGATTTCAGATCTCGGATCTGAAACAAGAAAAGGAGGCTGGTGGTCGTGGAATCCTTGGTAGTATAATCTTATGGGCGTAGTGGGTTCGTAGGAGGACATCTATGGTTCGATTCTAGTTAAGAGCATCCTAGACAAAGTCGTTGATCGAGTAACGCCATAAAGTGACCACAAAGGTGAAAAAAAAAAATCTAAGGGTTTGAAAATTAAAAAAAAAATGGTCAATTATAAAAGAGTTCTTTGCTGTTAGACATTGTTTTGGGATATTATATATTATTTAATATCTTATTTGTTTAAGTGGAGCTTTGAATATTTTATGACTTAGAGGAGATATAAGGGGTTAAAAAGGGGTAAAGTGAATTGGTTGTCTTTTTAGAAGATACAAATGGGTGGTAGATGATATGATTTTGTGAAAAAAAAAGTATGATATAGAATCACAAAGAACATGTTAATTATTGAATAAATTAATGTGACTTGTCGTGTTTCAGAAGCATTAGTTATAGGTAGTTTTTAATAAGGTTAAGTTGGTGTGACCCGTTAGGTTTTGGGAGCATTAATACACATTATTTTATATGAGGTCAAGTTGTAGAATTGTTTGTTGAAGACATTATGTACTTAGAATGCTTTCCTAGATAAGTGATGAATATTGCGGAGGGTCATGAATTCAACAAATGGTAGCAATTCCATAGGATGGTTCAGTATCGAGATTGACTCGTCATGCTCAAGGTGGTCAAGAAGCATCAATTCTGCAACGTACGTCAACGATGGTCAAAAGTGGTTATGTCTTAAATGGATGAAGTGGGAAGCTTGAAAGTGTGGTGAAGAGTGAGATTGGAAACCATGAGATTTCAGAGTGGATGTGAGTGCTAATGGTGAGGTCATATTAGTCAAATGTGAAAGAGATTCAATATTATTGTTGTATTGTGTGTTTTTCCACATTTGTTACACATAAGCATTAAGGGAGGGTGTTGGAAGTAATGATTCCATGTGTGTCATGTGTATTACAGGTTGTCAATGATAGTTCCAAGGTGTCAATCTAGAAGGTGTTGTTTCCTATGTGAATAAGTTGTAGTTGTGTTATGTCCTAGTCATAGATCCACTTTCTTGTGATCTAGATTTGTCAAAGTTGGTAATTTATATCCTATATATATGTAACTGTTGTGATCAATAAATAAGACAATATGTGTTTTGTGTTGTGTGTTTAATCTCTCTCACTTTCTTCAAGTTTCCAACATTAGAAAAAGTAGAGAGATTGTGCACACAACACACAACCACATTCCTTTTATTTATCTCACAAAGTTTACATATATAGAAATATAAATCACTACTTCCACAAATCTAGATCCTAATAAAGTGGAACTATGACTTGGACATGACATAACTACAACTCATACACATAGGAAACAATGACTTCTAGATTGACACCTCGGGACTCACAACGACAACATGTAAATCGCTTCCAACACCCTCCCTTAATGCTTATATGTAACAAATATAGAAAACACACATTACAAGAACAATATTGATCTTTGTCTCACTCGTCTTCATTAGCACTTACATCCACTCTAAAATTTCACAATTTCTGCTCTTTTCTTCACCACACTTTTGAGCTTCCCATTTGATCCATTTAAGACATAACTTCATCCAACCATCATTGACATACTTTGTAAAATTGATGCTTCTCGACCCCCTGGAGCGCAACAGGTCAATCTCGATATTGAACCACCCTATGAAACTACCACCATTTGTTGAATTCACAACCCTCCACAGTCTTAATTAATTATCTAGGATAGCATTCTAGGTACATAATGTCTTTGGCAACAATTTTACAACTTGACCTTGTACAAAATAACTTGTATTGATGCTCCTATAGCATTAGTTACAGGTTGTTCTTAATAAAGTCAAGTTGTGTTTGTTGCACAAATTATATACATGATTCTAAATTACAGTTAAGGACAAAATAGGTAGAATTTACAACATAGGTGAAGCTGAAAGTGACGTGGGCATAACTGTGCATATAGGTTGGGTAAGTCATCAACTTTTTCATCATAGCATATACTTTTATATGTCGTTGTAGAGGCTAACCTTGACAGTTTTCTTCTCGCTCTTCTATCGAGATTTTAACTTCATTTTTAAATAGTGGGAAAATATATCATAACTAGTTTCAAATCTGCAGTGGGGAGTCATCATTAGTTATTATCCATACATGTTGGTTGACTCATCACCATTAAAGGAAAACCACGCCTGGAATTAACGCGTTGGTAGTTTGTAAGGGGGCAAGCTTTCACTCTTGTCATTACCCTATTGGTGGTCCACAAGGTTTCGCTCCTGCGAAATGCCTTTAAGTCTTGGATCCTTAACTGATTTCATATGTCCAAGAAAAACGAACTCTTAACCAAACAAAAACATTGTTAACTCTTGAGATTTTAACTCTAACAAATTAATGAATTTACAATTTATAAATTAAATCT
>APFE030183189.1:5494-19049 GCA_000404065.3 Pinus taeda | reverse complement strand
TTATGTTTTCATTATTTTTTAAAATTTTAATGTTTTTCGGGGTCATGATAAAATGTTTTACGCCATTATTTCAAAATGTTGAAATTTTACTTTTGAAAAAAAGAAGTGTTTTCCCAGCATTAACACTTTTCGTTTTGAGGATGTTTTTTGGACATTTTTTGCACAAAAAAATTGGTTTTCACTGCCATTTTTAAAACATGTTGAAAATTTACCCAAGAGAAAAAAATGTGTTATTCCAGTATCAACACTTTTTAGCACTGTTTTTGATGTTTTTTCGAGGTTTTTTGGCTAGAGTTCCCATTTTGAGTTTATAGTTCCCGTTTCAAAGTTTACATTGTTACAAGAGGAAGGATTCAAAAACACCAAGAAGAATAACCCGTTGCATACATTGCTCTTGACAAGAAGAAGAATAAAGGGAAAGGAGGTCCATCAAATTGAAGAAAGCCCCTCCTTGAAATTATAGTGGAAGAAAGGAATATGTGAATGTTGAATGCTACAATTGTCATAAGAAAGGGAACTATGCTTGAGATTTCCTCGAGAAGAACAATAAACCATGTTATAATACTAGAAGCAACAATAATAGGTTCAATGATCAAAGAAGGAGAGATGACCGAAGGAACGACTGCAATGGAAGAAATGATAGAAGAAGAAAAGATGCTCCAAGTGACCATCAAGAAGATCGTCGTCCAAAAAAGAAGTCAAAATTATCTAGGTATGAAAGTAATGTTACAAATCAATATGAATATATTCTTATTTCTGCTCTTACTAGTTCATCTCCTTCAGATTCGTGGGATAGTTGATTGGTTGATAGTGGGGCCACTCACCACTTTTCTGGTTACAAGGAAGTTCTCTCTAATTTGGTAGAGATGGAGTCAAATTTGAAAATAATTCTTGGAGACAACTCCACTCATCCCATTAAAGGTTTTGAATCTGTCAAATTTCATTTGAATTCTAGGGAATTTATTGTACTACATGATGTAATGTACGTGTCTGGGTTAAAGAAGAATTTGGTATCAATATTCGCTTTGGAAGACAAAGGGATGATGGTTGCTTTCATCAAAGGAGGTTCTTACTTGGCTTGTTGGATCACTTATGAGAGATAGTTGTGGGGGTCCAAGTGGGATAGGTGGATGGCCACCAACATCCACTTGGATCACGTAGTGATTTGGGTTATTTGCTATGTCGCAAGGGGACCCGCCGCCCCCAAAAATACTCACATACACTACGTCCCCGCGTTCCAGGGACTTTTGGACCCTTAAGAAACGTCCCCAAACTGTTGGGGACTTGCTAGCCATCCCTAAGACGTTCCAGATAGATTTCAGGGATGTTCCGAATAGATTTTAGGGATGTTTTTGGCAAATTTCAAGGGTTTTCTGGGTAGATTTCAGGGATGTTTTGGGAAGGTTTTAGGGATAATCCAAGCACAGGGCTTCAATTTTGACAATCACAGACATTGTTGATTGAACAATATGATCATTTTTCTCATTCAATTTTTTTGGAATGCATTAAATTTAATTTTTTTGTACAAGTTGCAGCTCAAAACATGGGTTTTGTATCATGGGTTTCATTTTGGATTTCTAGAATTTTAGATATTAGATTTTCAATGGTAAAATTACAAAAGGCACCCTCCATGTCAAGAAAACATAAAATACAACGTTTTAAAAGTATGATCCTTGTGGTTATTTTTCTTGTTCTTTCTTAGGATCATCTCATCTTTTACATATCGTATGTGGGTTTCGAGGACTCATTCAAGTTCAATGCTTCCATCATCCCAACCCCAAGCATTGTGAAAACAATCAGATAGTTGTGAATTGGATTGAGTACTAAATGTTTAAATAAATTCTTATTCAATCCCTTTCTTAATCTGAAATATGAATTTAATATCATTAGAAAACCAAATTATTCTATAGTGGTTTTCAACACAGCGATAAAAGTTTGCAAAATCTATTGAAAAGGAAATGCCTTTTATGTTTAACATAATCATCGTTAACAAGAAATATGAGGAAAAAAACTAATATAAAGACAATTCTTCTTAATAGATTGTTCATGGACCTTATTACAAATTTAAAGTAGTTACACTTAAGTTTCCTAAAGCTAAAACTCATATCTAGTTGCCAATAATGGAATGTCATTCAACCCCTTTTCAAATTGTTTGAAATTTTAATTGGTGAGTATAAAGGTTGTGCATAATATTAATTTGAAACAACTACAAATATTAATATTTAATTCCGCATATATATATATATAGGGTCGCCTAAAATTTTTGGAAGTGCACTCTAGCTGTTCTAGGAACTCATCCCCGTCCACTAAATATCTATATATAGTTGTCGCCAACCTCGTCCCATGTAAACTTAGGCGTGCGCTCTAACCGTTCCGCGGATTCGTCCCCCGTCCCCAAAACCGGTGCAACCTAGGTTATTTGTTTACAAACATGACTGCGGTGTAGGAGGCTGCTGCCAAATTGGCCATCTTGTTAGCATGCACAATCATCCTCAACAGTGTACAACCAGTACTCATCGATAAACTCCATATCATCGAAGCTCTTCAAATTTCCATTTCTTAGTTTTCATATGAATTCTTTTGAGATGTTTTGAGATTTATAATCTTAGTTTTTAATGAATTTATCATCTTAGATTAGAGATGAAGTTCTTTTGTTATTGATTTCTGAACTTGTATTTTTTATTTCCATTCAGGTGTGGTGGTTGGATTAGTAAAATAATATATTATTGCTCATGTAAACATTGTATGCTACTATTTAATTGGTCTTCAAGTTGGCTTCATATTAGGTTGTGTCTTTCATTTAAGTATAATAGTGAGTACACTTTACTATGAGGATCATTGTTTTATCAATTTTCATGGATGTAAATTTTATTCTGGCATGGGTATTGAATGTTTAATGTTATATGGTTTATTATGTTTACAATACTAGTAATAGGGGATTTTGGATCGGAATGATTTCGCAACTACAATTCAAACCATTGTCATCATATTTATTTCAAGGAAAACAAATTGGGAAAATAAGCTATTTTTTTTCTCTCATTATAGGTTAATGATAAATCATTTTTGATATTTGTTTAAATCAATTTAAAAAAAAATCAAACTCTAGAAAATAAATTGAAGCTATGAGAATAAATGTATTTTTCTTGGACTTGGAGTATGCCCTAAAACTGTTTTTGCTTGGCTAAGAGCTAGTCTTTCTCGGACATAAGGAAATGGGTTAACGACCAAAGACCTAGAAGCATCTGACAGGAGTGAAATCCTGCCCCCTTACAAACCACCAGAGGGTTATTCCAAGTGGCGTGGTTTTTTCTGAATAATGGTGATGATTCAACTTGCATTCATGGATAGCAGTCAAAGATGGTTTTCCTTATTATTGATTTGACAACTGAGTTATGACATGTTTTCCAAATATATTTAAAAAAAATGTATCCCTCCTTCCAACCTCACAAATTTGTATTAAGTATTAATTATTTTTTTATTTTCTTGGTTTTTAGGGAATACAAATCCATCATAAAGCGACAACAATATTGTTAGAAATCTTTTTCAAAGGAATAAATTAGTATCAAGCTATTTTACACAATTTTATGTGGTGAAAGTGTAATTGTTTTAATTTTTTTTTTTTTTTTTTAAAGAAATATGATGATACAATATTTTTGAAATTATTATTCTTGATTATTTTAAATGCATTTTGAATAATATTAATGAATTCAAAGTTCTCAAAAAGTTTTTTAAACATCCAATTTTAATAAGTTTGACCATTTAAATTATCATTTTAATGAAAATTTATATTAAAATTAAAAAAATTCAAACAAAAACATGAAAAAAATAAATAAATGTATAAATGTATTGAAATATTTAAAATACAATAGTTATTAAATTGATATGTAAAATATTATTTAATATTACTATCTAAAAAAATGTAATATTAAAATTAGTTTTTAAAAGATTAAAATTAAGTTGTATTAAAATTGTAATTACAAAAATGGAATATTTCAAAATGTATATTAGATAAATTAATTAAATTTTTATCAAAATATGTTTGATACTTATTGTAATTAAAGTTAGTTTTAAAAAACGAATTGATAGGCCAATTTATGAGGATCTAATTCTCCCCATGTTCTGTGAGGTTTTATTTTGAAAAAAATTGGAAATCCATGATGAAGGGTTTTGTAATTTCAATTTTATATGGAAATTTAATTTTAATTATTATTATTATTAATTTTATTTTATTAATTTTTGATTTAATTTAATTTCATTTAATTAATTAATTAATTATTTTTTTTCCCTGAGAAAAAAGATGATTAGGACTTGATCTTTCGAAGTGGGCCTTACTTCATGGGGGGCCAAGGGTTATATCTAAGTCGATGGAACCCAGATTTTAACCTTGAAAGTGATGTCCCATTTGTCATCCCTATTTGGTTAAAGATCCATTTTTTGCCCCCACACTACTAGTATGACACTACTTTTAGAAATATGACAATTCACTTGGGAAATACATTAATCAAGTTGAGCCACCAGAGGAGCTCTTCTCCTTTGTAAGGATATGTGTGGAGGTAGATCTGGATAAGGGGCTCCCAATAACAATAGCCCTAAATCTAGATAGTTGAACCCATATTCAGGAGGTTGACTACTATCATTTTTCTTTTAAATGCAAAGTTTACCATGAATATGGCCACTTTGCAAGAAGTTGCAAAATGAAACAGGAGGATCTTATCAAAAACAAGGAAATGAAGGAGAAAAATGGCAACAAAAAAAGAAGAGAAGAGGCCACGCTAAACAAGAGAACAATTTTCCAAACCAAGCAAATCATAATGGGAACAAAGGGAAAGGATCAATTTTCCCTAATCATTCCACTCTGGTGGGAGGGGAAGGATCTATTAAAGGCCAAAAAGAGAAAAATAACTGCTTTGAGGCTCTCAATTCGGTGGCAGGAGAAGGGGAAATTCTCGAATCAATGTATAAGAATAGGTACAAAATCTGGGACCTGTGTGTGAACTTGAGAAAAATGATGAATCCATGTTTCCATTAGAAAATAGTCCAATATCAGCACAGAAAATAATGGAATATTCCTCACAAGACGAACCATTTCTCTCCCCTAAAAGATCCAAATGGAGGCCTTCCATTCCAAGCTCAACTGAAGAAAAGTTGGAGGTAGAGAAGGAAAACTATTTAGAAAGGCTCCAACGGAAGGATGATCGATGGACCAATAAAGAGGCAGGGCATGGAAAAATAGAGAAGGATAAGGAAATGGGAACACAGGAAATATTAGATCCAAAACTAAAGGGATATAGAAATACCAAAAAAGGAGGCAACTCAACTATTCAACAAGGGGCTAATCATATAGCAAGTAATGAGGGTCCTCTCCTAGAATTGCATGGGATTAGGGTCAGAAAAAAGGACGAAGAAAGTGAAATATTTGATTAAGATGGTCAAATCAGGCCATCGATTATCCATTAATGGAGTCTAATAACTCAAAAATTAATTTAACCCAATGAAGATCAACTCATTGGAAAATGGGAGGCCTTAGAGGGCTCATGGAAAATAGAAGATATCTATGATATGCAAGGAGGTTAAGAGCATCCAGATTAATCCCTCGGGGTAATGGTTCATAATCATCAATGAACCTCCTCAGGGCTCCAACAGGTTCATGGTCATCAAGAACCTTATTATCAATCAATAATTTTATGTTTTGTAAATGTTGTGTTATGTTGGGGCAATTTTGTAAGACATACACCTACATAAACCCCATTTTTGTCGCTCAACAATATGCTCCTTAGGAAAGTTTAACACATCTCTTGGACAAGAGAAAAATGATAGAATTTTTGAAGAAGTTAGTGTGTAATTCCTGATGCATTTTTATAGCCACGAGCGAGGCACATATTTTTGTAATATAAACACTCTTTCTAGTTTAAATAAATAAATAAAAATAAAAATTATTTATCAACAAAACTAGTAACACCTAATAATTTTGGAATATCACTATTTTTATAAGTTATAATTAACACACACACACACACACACACACACACACACATATATATTAAAGCATAAATTAGATCATACACCAACTCTAACCATTGATAGAAACAAAATTGAACTTGAATTTGAAATTTAGAATTGGTTGGAAAAGATCCACCCTTAGCTAAACATTGTCCCAAGCATTCCTCAAATTGTGGATGCATGGATAGCATGTGAAATGACAAAGTTCATGATCATAGTTTCAAATATTCTACATAGTTTTTATCAGTCACTACCATAGTAGGTTTCTTGCAGAGTAACCATTGTCCATTTATGAAGTTGATGGGGGAATAAATCTTCTTGTGAGATGATAAAGGTGAGATAGAGATTGATTAAACCATTTGAACATGTTTGTCTTCATCATTGACAATTATTATTAGTTTATTAAGGTTTATCTTCCATTATTGCTAGTGATTATTTAAAGATAGGGATACAATAGTGTAAACTACTAGCTTTTAAATTGATACTTTTGCATTTTTTTCTTCTAGTTCCTTAATGACCTCCTCCTAAGCTACTGACCACCATGCATGAATGAAAGCATCCCCCATCTAATCAAAATGAAGGTGATAAGCATATTTTTCCAATAATATCATTACAGCTAAGTTTTCATGAATTATGTAGTCAAGAATGGCAAAGAACCCCATTGCATTATTCGATTGCTTCTTTGGTCATAAAAATTATAGGTTCTTGAGAAACCAAAAAATCAAATTGAAATTGGTACTTTGATTGCTATGCTACTAATGGTAAATTGGTATTGTTCTAGCTAGTTCGTCATTATAACTTATTGCAATCTTGATATAGGAATAGAGAATGAGACAATGAATGACAAGAAGTAGCGAGGAAGAGATTAAACCATGGGATGTGTTACCCCATATATTAATGAGAAGTAAATTTTTTATTTTCATAAAATGACAAGGTTTTTCGTGATGACATATTTAGATGATGATGAACCTAAAATATACACATTTTATCTTTAAATGAGATGTTGCATGGATCATCTTACTTTATCATGGTGATGTGTGGGATTCTATACATTAGCTCATTGGCTTATATGGTGGACTATCTTGGTGCATGTTTATCTCTTCATGGTTGCACTTGGTTCTCATATGGATAGTGATGGCATGCTCTCTGGTGCTTTCATATTGGTGGATGGCCCATTTATTATTTCCCTTTATATATTGCATGCATTTTCTTCATGGATCGCCTTATTGGATGATGTTTTCACATTTGTCTGACATGAGCAACCTTGTCATCACGATATTTGAATATTTATATAGGGTGATCAGTCATGGCATTGTTTTTATGTGATGAGATGCGGTTGTTATAGAAGAGTGCACTGATACTTGACATGTCTATCTTGCTAATATTGTTTGATGTAATAGGCAACCACATTTGTAGGGTGCATGCCCCTTTCCCCTCTTGTCACATGGACTTGATGCATACTACTTGTTGTTTTAATGAAGCGACATAAGGTTTTGAGGTGAACTTGGTATGCTTTTGACACTTATCTTTGAGGAGAACTTCACTTATCTTTCAACAAAAATTGACATAGTTATGATTCTTATAAAATACGTTGTGGGAAAATTTGTGCTACATTTTGGCCTCTTGTTTAAAGGCATCTTGCTATTTTGAGACTTGATCCACACATGGGAGACATACTCATCTACTATTTTTGGAGGTTGTTATATGGTCAATTCCTCATCTAAAGGAGGTACCGTTCTATCTAGCTCTATTCTTGGAGGTGGTTGCTAAAAAAACTCCATTATTTAACTATTATTTTACTTGTCTATTAGAGTTAGTTAGGGCATTGTTGTATTGTTTTTTAGGGTATTTTAGTGTAACATCTTGGACGAAATTGTGGATCTCAACAACTCATTACTACTTTTAGTAAGAAAGTTGTCGATAGGGTTATATTATTTAATTCCTTGGAGGACTAATGGATTTAGGAAAAAAAGTACTTGTTTATCAGAAAAGGAGATAAAGTTAAAACCTATATAAGGATTTACTCCATTTATGAGGTGTGAGTGAAAGAGCTCACAAGTATTGGAATATAATTGTTTTATCTCTATCTAAGTTTTATGGAATGTATGTGCAACTTTGTTACACACATGGTTGATATATTTCATGCATATTGATATCTTTTTATTTCAAGTTTGATACGCACATGGTTGATAAACAAAGAAATGGCTTCCTCGTTAGGAAATGGTTCAGAAGGTTCATTTGAGAACTCTTCGGGTGTGTTCAAGCATGAAATAAAGAAAATGATGTCACACATAGGAGGGAAAATCATTTCTAAAGATAGATCCCATTTCTCTATTGTAATGCGCCAATTAGAAAGTATGAGGAAAGATATGGAAGTTGTGCAGGTCACCTCGAATGTAATTATGACCAAAATTGAGACGCCGGATCGAAGAGTAGAAAACACCAAAGAAAAGGTGGAAACAATGATTGTCTCCATCTGGAAGGAGGCATTTGGGCTTGGGGAGGATGGTGATAATGTGAACGACAGTGGCGCTCAAGGCACCCCTTCTCAATAGAATACGATACACCTAGACATTCACTTGGACGATACACTTGGAAACCTCGCGGAGATAGTGGAGGCAGGAATGCTAGCAGAACCTAAGGTAGCAGAGATGGACGAAGCATGACAACCAGTTTTAGAAGATGTAAACTAGTTAGTTATCTCATTTTGTTTTTTAATGCAATGTAAGTATGTAATGTTTAATGAGACCTTTTGGCGACTATAAAAGAATAATGCAGTAGAAGAAATAGGCAAGAAATCTCATAATATCTTTTGCCTATGGCCAGAGCAATTTTACAGGGAGATGAACATGATGTTGCTTATGAATATACTAGTTCCAACGAAAATCCAGTTTTGTTATTAGAAAAAATG
This sequence comes from Pinus taeda, assembly GCA_000404065.3. Taxonomy (NCBI): domain Eukaryota; kingdom Viridiplantae; phylum Streptophyta; class Pinopsida; order Pinales; family Pinaceae; genus Pinus; species Pinus taeda. Next base: position 10,138 of record APFE030183189.1, on the reverse strand, counting down.
GTTCTTTCTTTATATATATATATATATATATATATATATTATATAATCGGTTGTTATTATTTATATAATTATTAATAGTCACAAAGAGCCAAACTATTATAGCCACTTTCACACTACACACCTAATAATTATTAATGTAATTGATATATACTTATCTACTTATATCAACCACATTTACTATTGTAATTGTCTTGTAATTATATAAGCCTATCAACCACATTAATAAATATGATTGTGTCAGTTAAGAAAAATAATTTAAAAGTTTGTCCCCTTGATGAAGAAGTTTTGTCTTGTAGTAATTGTATATGTAATTTATATAAGCCTATCAACCACATTAATAAATATGATTGTGCGGGTTAACAAAAATAATTTGAAAATTTGTCGCAAGCTTTGTATTGTAGTAATTGTATATGTAATTTATATAAACCTATCAATCACATTAATATATATGATTGTGCCAGTTAACAAAAATAATTTGAAAGTTTGTGGCAAGCTTTGTCTCATAGTAATTGTATATGTAATTTATATAAGCCTATCAACCACATTAATAAATATGATTCTGCTGGTCAACAAAAATAATTTGAAAATTTGTTGCAAGTTTTGTCTCGTAGTAATTGTATATATAATTTATATAAACCTGTCAACCACATTAATAAATATGATTGTGCCAGCTAACAAAAATAATTTGAAAATTTGTGACAAACTTTGTCTGGCAATGATTGTATATGTAATTTATATAAGAGTATCAATCACATTAATAAATATGATTCTGACTCTCAACAAAAATAATTTAAAAATTTATCGCCTCTCGATGAGAAGCTTTGTCTCGTAGTAAGTTTGCTTCATAAAAAATATTTTGCATCAAAACGTTATGAAATAAAATGATAAACACATCGAACTTTATCGAAGAATCGATACCGTTCTATTCCTTTCGCTAATTAAAAATTCGGCCATTGACGTTGAGATGTTATGTTGCGTGGGTAACAGACGGGCACGTACGTGTGTCTCCAAATAAGGTATGGCTGTATACACAGGAATTTGATGGTGACGATTCTTTATTGAATGTAAGGTGTCTGGCAGTACATGACCCCAGTTGCTTTCTCACGGTTGGGATAGACGGTACGGAGGAGCCCTAGTTCTGAATGAAGAAATTGATTCTCTGGTTGTTGGAAGTCAGAGTACCGTGGATAACGTGAGGCCTAGTATTCGTTGGGCACATTGGTGATTTGGAATTAGCAGCGTTTTCTTTGGTGGTGGGTCTCATTGTAGGCTTCGACTCTGGCATCATGGTCAGTATGAACTTTTAAGTTTTTATTTAATTCTAATCTGATTTTTTTTTCCTCACACGATGAAATTCATATTAGTTTTGTTTTTCCACATTAATATTAGTTATATTTAGAGAAAAACCACTTGTAGCAAGTTATTTTTCATGTAAAAATTATTTAAAAAAAACATATCAATCTCGATAAAATTATAAGCTTGGTAGCAAGAATAATAGCCACTCCTCTTACCCAACATATATGATGAAAAAGTTGATGACTTACCCAACCTGCATGCACGGTTATGCCCACCTCACTCAGCTTTACCTGTGTTGTTGTAAATTCTACCTGGTATTTAGAATCATGTATATAAATGTATGTTTTATACGTTAATATTTTTTGAACAGCTAGGAATGGGAGTGCGCTTGCAACTCTTTGTGCGCAAGCTTTTTGGATTATACTCCTGGGATTCACGGTGCTTCTTCTTCCCCTGTTTCTCTTTACAACCTCTATTCTCAGGCTTCTGGGACAGCCTGAGGATGTCGCTTAACTATCCAATAGAGTAGCATTGTGGTGCATTCCACTTCACTTTTCATTTCCATTCTACTATACCATTCGGAGATATTTAATTTCACACAGAAAGAACAGTATCATAGCATGGTCAGCTGCAGTTGGAACAGTTGTCTCCGTTCTGTCTTGAGGTGGAATATGGGCCTCAATGGCGCACTTGCCTCACTAGACATTGGGTGGTGGATACCTGCCATTATCCAATTCCCGTATGTTACCTGTGGAGGGTGTCCACTCACATGGCTTGGATTTTCCAGGGAAGCCTTTTACGAACTTTGGCCATTTCTAAAACTATCTGTTTCATCTGGTGTCATGTTATGGTGAGTGATTTTGAGCTTCGTAGAACGTATTTACGTGAGTAGCTTATGCATTGGGATTTCTAATGTTTTCCATTGTTGTAAACAGCTTGGAGCTTTGGTATTATAGAATTTTGGTTCTGATGACAGGACAAATAAAGAACACGGAAGTTATTGTTGATTCACTCACTATTTGGTATGCAATTTGGTTTTTAGACATCCTTCTTTCGTATTTATATGATACAGAAAAAACCATTAACATTAATTGTAAAAAATGATGTGGTAGTAATCTACTCTATGAAATCAACTCAGTGTACACTCTGAAATGGCCATGTAGATTAATGTTAGCGCAGTAGCGATTGACGTCGTGAGTCAAGTCAGTGTTGATCATGGAATGTATATATAGGTTGCGGTTGATGGAGGTAGCAATCCACGGCAAAGCTTATTTATTAATGCGGTCAGGTTCCAACTAGTGTAGTTTATAAAATACGTGAATTGACAGTTAAATTTCAGCCCCAATCCTAGGGCAGCCGAAATTTGACTGTCAATTGATAGCTAAATTTCAGCCCCAATCCTAGGGTAGCCGAAACTTGGCTGTCCATATTTATTACTGCTATTATTTCAATCAATTATAATCGGTCCATTAACAATTATAGTTGATTAACATTATTCTATATGTATTTGTATCCAAATCCTTATTTAAATACGTTTAATGCCATAACTTAATTAATCACATTATTTGGCATATTTAATCATTACATAAATGTAATCTTGCTGACAGTATTTGATATCACAATCATAATGCACGCATGTCCAACCTAAATTATTGTAATTAGACGTCTCTAAATCCAACAATCTCCTACATGGACAAGTGCAACCTTTTGATTATATATCCTTAACTTTATTGCATGCAACTTTTCTGTCTTTACTTATTGTATTTCTTAAACAATTCCGTCCATCAATTATGCTAACAAAGGACTTAAGCGGCATTTGTCACATTTATTCGCAACTAAACTGACATAAATCACGCTGCCAACATAACTGAATGACATGAATCTGATTTGGACATATAGTTTAGAAATTACACACAAGTGTGATTAGACGTGCCTATTTCTAATTGAGTCACCTTTATTTTACTGTATGAGGCCAAAAATTTAAACTTTAAAGAAAGAAATAATGAAACTGAAACTTAATGCAACTTGTATATATCATCAAAAATGTTTACAATTGCATTACATAGATCATCAAAAACAAAACTTAAAACATATTCAGACTCCCACATTTTCTAATCATCCTAAACAGATATTACACCCATGCAAGCAACATGTTGGTGAAACTTCTTGGGTGGTAATCCTTTAGTAAGAGGATCCGCAATCATGGAGTCTGTACCTATGTGTTTTATACATAATTCATTATTCTACACTCTCTCTTTTACAGCCAAAAACTTAATGTCAATGTACTTCGACTTTGACGAACTTCGGTTGTTGGTTGCGTATAACACTGCTGAATTGTTGTCACATAATAATTTGAGTGGTTTCTGAATAGAATCCACAATTTTCAGACTTGTGACGAAGTTCTTCAGCCATACGCCATGATTAGATGCTTCAAAGCATCCAACAAATTCAGCTGCCATAGTGGAGGAGGCTACCAATGACTGTTTAGCGCTCTTCCATGATACAACACCACCTGCCATCATAAAGATGTATCATGATGTTGACTTCATGCTGTCGACACATCCTGCGAAATCAGAATCGGTATATTCCAATGACCTCAAGTTGTTCCGACCTCCGATACGTGAGCATATAGTCCCTTGTTCTCTTTAGGTATCTCAACACTCGCTTGGCTGCCTTCCAGTGTTCCATACCTGGGTTACTCAAATATCTCCCTAGCATTCCGGTAATGAATGCAATATCCGGACGCGTGCATACTTGTGCATACATGATGCTACCCACGGCTGAGGCATAGGGAATATCTTTCATGAGGTTTTTATCTAAGTCAGTTTGGGGACATTGTTTCAGACTAAACTTATCTCCTTTTGATATAGGGGTATCTCCTTGTTTGCTGTTTTGCATGCCAAATCTTGTTAGAATCTTATCGATAGAGTTCCTCTGGGATAACCTCAGAATACCTTGAGATCTATCTCTAAGTATTTCAATCCCTAGAACAAATGATGCATCACCAAGATCTTTCATTTCAAAGTTCTTAAATAAAAAATTCTTAGTTTGATGCAACATATCCTTATCGTTGCTGGCAAGCAATATGTCATCTACATATAAAACCAAGAAAATAAATTTACTCCCACAGAACTTAAGGTATATACATTCATCTACTATGTTAGACTCAAAACCAAATGAGCTAACAACTTGGTGAAACTTATAATACCATTGTCGAGATGCTTGTTTTAGCCAATAGATAGATTTCTTAAGTCTGCAAACCATAGACCCTGCATCACCTGATACAAAGTTTTCTGGCTGCGTCATATAGATCGTTTCATCAATGTCACCATTGAGAAACGTCGTCTT
>APFE030183186.1:125670-156774 GCA_000404065.3 Pinus taeda | reverse complement strand
TGATCCAGATTAGACTGTTGGGTCATCCATCAAAACTTTAATAGGCATGAAGGCATGTACACACCTTGTCCTTCCTTGCAAATATGGAACCTTTGTAGCAGCAAAGTAGAGCATATTTGGCACTTGAATTTGCCAATCATGAAATATGAAACCTATTGGTATAGGTATCCAACACCCGCTTTAGATGGTTTGTTGTAGCGACTACGTAGTTGCTGCTTCCGGTGTTGCAGCAACTGCGTAGTTGCTGTTTCTGGTGTTACATCAACTATAGGTTATAATTCCTGCGGCTTAAGACAATTACTTAGCAACTTAGTCAGATTTCCAAAGATAAATACAAAGATACTCACGAATATGCAATGAATCATTAAACATATAGATGTGAGGGAAGTTACTTCGTACCTTGGGGTGATTTAAGTCATTGTATAATCAAGGCTTATAACTTGTGACTAAAAAGGATAATATTATGATGAAAATATAAGGTCAAAATTGGTCAATTCTGGGTCCTAACATCCCCCCATATGAAGATATTGCATGTCCTCATGCAATGTTTACTCTGAATCCGAGTCGGAGTACTGGGATGAACAATGTAAATTACTGAGACAATAACTGTAGGAGGTGACGTCGAACTTCTTTCTCAACCCACAGACAGTCTGTATGTGTTTCCATGCTGCTGCTTCCTCCTTGTTGGATAATCCAAATTGACCCTTATATTGTTCACCAGATAACCATAGAAGTAGAAATTTAAATTTGTAGCCCATCCAGCTTTCAGTACAGTGTTGCATGCATCTAATATAGAAAGGTACCCTTGTAAGCGCTACCTGCAAATTTGATGGATTATAAGGGTGATATTCTTTCCTTTCTTTGGGGCAGTTTTCCCAAAACAAATTATTTTCTTTAACAGCCAAGGGTGCCTTGGTTTTCAAATAGTGCTGATAGTCTTTCAGGACTACTGCTTGCAATTGTCTGAGGTGATCTTTCATATCAGAATCCTTTATCAATGTTTGGTGCTGTACAATAAAAGTGGCTGCATTCTGTGGTTCAGCCCTAATCCACAGAAGGCAATTTTGTTCATTATGTTGGGCTGAGATGAAGGCATTCTGCCATGTGAGCTCGTTGGCTAAAAAGGAAATGAAGGCTCTCAGCTGTATGTCGCCAACCACAGGTAGCATATTCCTGTTCCTTTCTTCAGACACAGCTTCATTGTGTAGATAAAGCTCACATAGCAGGTTTTGGTCATTTTTAGGTGCCTCTGCAAAAGTTTGCATAAACTGTTCTGTTGTGACCACCTGATGGGGTCTACCTTCTCTTACAGCTTTTATCTGTAAGAATGTCAATCTCTCCCGCAAAAATGTTGCATAATTAAAAGATGGTTTCCTCATGGAAAGTATTCTTTGAAATAATTCAAACATTTGGGACAATCTGGTTTTTAACTCTGTGATTTCTTTATATTGAGCTCTGCATTGCTCAAGTGCTTCCCAGTTCTTGTATGCGTGATTGAACCAGGTCCCTTTCTGATGTTTGAATGCTTTGCCCTATGACTGCTCATATTCTTTGCACCATTTTCCTTTCAATGCCTGAAAGCTTTCTGTTTCTATGCATGCATCATTAACAGAGGGAGACTCTGTTTGTGTATAGGAATCAATAAGGATAATCTGTTCTGTTGGAGTAGACTGGGATAATCCAACATCTTTTTCTTCGTTTGCAGCTAGTGTCTCTTCCTCTTGCTGTCCTGATTCATTGTGTTCTATGGTAATTTGGGTAGGCCGGGGTAGGTCTGTACCTTTTTCCTCATTTGCTGATTCCTGTGTAAATTCTTCCTCCATGACAATTTGGGTGCACCGTGGTGAGTCTGTATTCTCTTCTGCTTTACTCTCTGCTAGGGAACTTACTGGTTCTTGTGTGTCAGTAAGTTCTTTAATTTGATCTTCTTTCTCCTCCAGAGAGCCTGTTGGTTCTTGTGTAACAACAGGTTCTTCTGTCTGCACTTTCTCTTGAGAGCCTGTTGGTTCTTGTGTAACAACAGGCTCTTTCATTCCAGCAGAGAGTTGTGGTGTTTCTGTCTGTGCACCAGCAGGTTCTTTTGTGTCATCTGCAACAGTGGCAGCTTCCTCCATTGGCTCTGCCACTACCTTGTATCCTGCTTGAGTATATATTTCACCACAAGTGGCGCACATATACTCATTATCTTTACTTTTCTCTACTGCAGAGGCTACTCGTGCTAAAACATGCAGGCTGAATTCATTTTGATATGCTTCTTTAATCCTTATTATCTCCTCCTGATAATCCTGAATCTGTGATTTCAGGAATTCAATTTCTTCCTGCAAGGCAGGTATGGTAGGCTGATCTTGCGGGGCAGCAAGCTCCAGTGGAGGCAGAGGTTGTGCTTCATCATCTTGGTCAGTATTCCCCGTAGGTGGTTCTTGTGTGTCACCTGGGGAAATGGCTAGTTCTTGTGTTGCAACCATTTGGTCACTATTACCTTGGGTGTCGGCAACTGGTTCTTGTGTGTCAGCTGCCTTAACATATGATGTCACGAAGCTATGAACGTTCTGCATCTCAACTTCCGAGGGTGAGGTAGAGGGGCTTTGAGGACGGGTGGGGGTACAGATTCTTAAAGTAATGGGTGGTGAACTAGGGGGGTTTGGAATTTTAGCTACTACCGATGACCGAGTTCTTCATTTTGGTAGGAAAGCCGTGAATGCAGGCATTTTTCTCTTCAGTCCAGTTTTAGGGGTAGTAGCCGGAGCAGCGGATGTCTTAGCTGAAACCATGGTTTTTCTTCTTTTTGGTGGGGTTTCCTTTCTCTGTTGCTTCTTTCTTTTAAGCAGGGTAATGGGGATATTGTCGTCGGAGTCATCAGTAGAAATGCCAAGTATGGGGATGGAGGGACTGGCCTTTTCAGGAGATGGGGTTGTTCCTACGGTCACTTCTACTGCTGCTTGTTCATTCTCAGCAGCTTGCGGAGATGTTTGATGGGATTGTTCGGGGGTGTGCTCTGCCTGCTGAGGATTTTGCAGAGGAATTTTCTCAGGCATGTCCTCTGTTTGCTGAGGAATTTCATGTTCTGGTTGTGGAATTTCTGCTTCCTGTTGGGGATGAATGGGGGGTGGAGGATTATTTAAAGCAAGGCCTCTATTAATGAGTAATTGGGCTAACCGGTGATGTTTTAGGGAAAGAAGTGGACGCTTCGCGTTAACAGCATATCGTGACATGTTCTTAAGACAACCCAATAGATAATATGGCATATTTATCAACTGACTATTTCTCAAATGATTTAACAACATGAAATCGTGCTGGTAAATTACCTGATAGCGGCCCTCGCACGTCAGATATTGCTTGACAAATTCGGCAATTCTCGGCCATGGTTGAGGTAACGACCGAAGTGCTACGCCTCTGCCCTTAGGTTTTATCTGCTCGCCTGGTCGAAGAAAATCCTGCTGCGCGTTGAGAATCAGGTGCTTCCTGCTAAACCATCGTATGCCATTAGCTGGTAACCCGGTAGCTTGGGCTATCACTTCCTCTGTAACTGGGATTTGGACTCCTTGAACGACAGAGAATCCTTCTGTTAGATTGCATGCAAATTCAAGGACTTGTTGCTCGTTAAAGTCCGGAAGTCTCCTGAAATACTCTATCTAGCCTGCTTGCAAGAAAATCTGGTAAATGTCTGGATAGAGTTCAAGGACTGCTGTCGAAGCAGGTTCATATGTGATGAGAGGTCCTCCCATGGCTGTTGTTTCAGTGAATTTCCGAGTTCAGAGCCGAGCTTCCAATTTCAGTTCAGATTAAAGCGTCGCAAATGGTAACATGCAGTGATAGGGTGACTTTTACATATTACCGGGAGAATTAAGGGTGGCGGGAGTTGGTGTGGTGTATCATCATTGGAGTTGCTTTGGTACTCCCCCCCCTTCTACATGTGAGCGATTTGATTGGAAGTGTAACTAATTGATAGTCCTATCAGCTTTTACCGCATTATCTATTATTTAATGTCCATTGATAAACGTGCGTACCTTCGTATTTTACCTTTTTGATTGCTGCGTCAAAACGTCTTATCTCGTCCTCCACTAAGTCATAATGATTACCGCGGATCTGAAAGTGTGGGAATATCGACGATTTGTAATGATAATGACGGGAAGTGATAGTAGGGTGTCATAGTCATCATAAGAAGTGGTATATTTTATCGAAATTTGTTGCTTGCGGTTGCAGTGGTAAAACTGGTGTGCGTGGGTGGATTTAGCTGGGAAGGGTATTTCATGTCCGGGAAGCGATATTGGAACACCAGGATTGGTGTTGCAGCAACAGGGAATTATCGGAAAGAAAACATTTGTAAAGACAGGAAATGTACTAGAGTGATGGAAATCGGGAAATAATGTTGCACCCACGGGAATGGTGTTGCAACAATGGGAATGGTGTTTTGGACAACAGGGGATGGTGTTGCAGCAACGGGAAATAATGTTGCGACAACGGGAAATGGTGTTGCAGCAACGGGGATGTTGTTGCAGCAACGGGAAGTGGTGTTGCAGTAACAGGAAATTCCACGTTCGCAAAATAATCCCTTTGAAACTTTTGTTTTCAGCTACCTCCCAAGTTAAAATCTGCAAAATACTGAAATGTAATATCGCAATCCTTGACAGGATTTATTAATTTCTTAAAAAAAACAGAATGTCTAACCTAAAAAAAAATTGCATAAATAATAGAAATTCAAGTGCTTTGAGGGGTAGCAAGTTCCCCTGGAAAGGAATACTGTTTTCTTGCCATGCAAGTAGCTTTAAAATCTTCCTTGGAAACCGGCCGCTGGTATAACCGAAGTCGGTAGCCATTTACTAACAGTGGTGTTCTGCTCCCATCAATTGTTAAAAGTCTAACTGTCCCATTTGGAAAAACAACATCCACTTCATATGGTCCTAACCACCTTGTTCTTAACTTGCACTGAAAATTATCGAAATGGGAATCATAAAGTAGAGCCCACTTACCCTTATGGAACTGCTTTTGCTTGATGGTTCTGTCATGCCATCTGCTTCTTTGTTGCTGTATCATCATTTTTTGATGGACGGCCTCCAGTCTTTTCTCATCCAATTCCTGGAGCTGCTGCAACCTGGCTGTCTGTGCATCAGTTAAATCAAGGTTAACAGCTAAAGCAGTTCTCAAGGTTTTGATTTCAAACTCTACAGGGAAAATAACATTCTTTCCAAAAACTAACTCATAGGGTGAAAAGCCTGTTGTATTTCTCCAAGTGGTTCTATAGGCCCATAAGGCTTCAGGCAGTCTCTGAAACCAGTCCCTTCTGTTCTCCTTTATAGTTTTTGCCAAGATGGCTTCAATGACCTTGTTGGTACTTTCCACCTGCCCGTTTGCTTGGGGGTGGTATGGTGTAGTCATTTTGTGCTTGATATGATATTTTTGGAGCGTGTTTTTGAAGCCATGAAAATTAAAAGGAGGTCCTCCATCAGTGACTAATTCTCTGGGTAATCCAAATCTAACAAATATTTCTTCAAATAAGAATGTTAGTACTGCTTCTTCGTTAGCTTTAATGAGTGCTTTGGCCTCTACCCATTTAGTCATATAATCCGTGCATACTAATATGTACACTCTTTTATTAGATGGAGGATTAATGGGACCTACAAAATCTAATGCCCATTTCTCAAAAGGTTCAAGAGTTACCTAGGGATTGAGTGGCATTTCATCCCTATGGTTAGGCTGGCCCATTCTTTGACAGTTGTCGCATGCCTTCACATATTTTCTGGCATCTTTAAAAAGTGATGGCCAGTAATACCCCATTCTAAGTACCTTGTGTGCTGTTCTTTTGTCTGCAAAGTGTCCTCCACAAGGGTCATCGTGACAAGCTTTTAGTATATCATAGATGTCGTCTTCCCCAACACATCTCCGGATTTCCTGATCTATTCCTGTATGAAACATACATCCGCTTATCTAGTTGTACCTAGCGCTCTGCTGAATGATTTTCCTTTTTTCTCTGTGCGATAGGTGCGATGGTAATTTTCTTGCAACTAAGTAGTTAGCAATATCTGCATACCAAGGTGAGTGGGCAGAGACTGCAAATAGATACTCATTGGGAAAAGAATCATCTACTGGAATATTTTCATTAGTTTTTAACCGAGAAAGAAAGTCAGCAACTACATTTTCTTTTCCTGGTCTATCTACAATTGTGATATCGAATTCTTGCAATAACAGTAACCATCTAGTAACTCGGGCATTTGTAACAGATTTATTCATTAAATATTTAATGGCCGAGTGGTCGGTATGCACAAAAGTAGTATAACCAGTGATGTAATGCCTAAATTTGTTGATAGCATAAATAACTGCTAGAAATTCTTTCTCAGTGACCGTATAATTGAGTTCTGCGGGAGTCATGTTTTTACTAATGAAGTAAATGGCATAGGGAAGACCATTTTCTTCCTGTCCCAGGACAGCTCCTATGGCAGTGTCTGAAGCATCAGAGGATATGTGAAAGGGGAGTGCCCAATCTGGTCCTCTTAAAATGGGAGCTATGGACAACTGATGTTTAAGCTGATCAAATGCTTTTTCACAATCATCAGTCCACTTAAATTCAACGTTTTTCGTTAATAACACAAACAGAGGGGAAGCTATCTTAGAAAAATCTTTGATAAATCTTCTATAGTACCCTGCATGTCCTAAGAAGCTTCTTACTTCTGTCTGGGTTTTGGGAATAGGGAGGGTCAAAATTACTTGTATTTTTGCAGGATCAACTTGAATTCCTAATAATGAAACATAATGGCCTAATACAATGCCTTCATTCATCATCATATGGCATTTCTGAGTACTTAAGGCAAGATGTGCTTCAATACACCGCTTAAGTACTTTTTCAAGATTCTGCAAAGCATCTTCAAAGGCAGTTCCATAAGGAGTAAAGTTGTCCATAAAAATCTCTAGAGAATCATTTACCATATCAGAAAAGATACCTATGACCGCTCCCTGAAATGTCGCTGGTGCATTACATAGACCAAATGGGAGAACCTTATAAGCAAAGGTCCCCCAAGGGCTAGTAAAAGTGGTTTTATCCTGGTCTTGGGGTGCAATCCTTATCTGATTATAACCGCTAAATCCGTCCAAAAAGGAAAAGAACTTTTTACCAGCTAAGTTATCTAATACCTGATCAATGAATGGTAACGGGAAAAATGGTCTTTCTAGGTGGCCTTATTTAGGGCTCTATAGTCTACACATACTCGCCATTTCCCATTTTTCTTGGTACTATTACTAGCGAAGAAACCATTCACTATCAGATATGGGATATATAAATCCTGCATTTAACAATTTTTGAAGCTCTTCTTTTACTATTTCCCTTAGATTGGGGTTCATTCGTCTTTGGGGTTGACAAACTGGCTGGGATCCTTCTTTAATATAAATATGGTGAGTGCACAGTTCAGGAGAAATCCCTTTCATGTCTGTATAATCCCAAGCGAATGCCTCCTTATTTTCTTTAAGTAGCTTCATTAACTGCTGTTTTTGATCGTCTGTTAGGTTAGGATTTATATTTAATGTCTTTCCTGGTTCGATTTCTATTGTCACACTTTTGGATGGACTACCGGCTAATATCTGAGATGAATTTTCAGTTTCAAGATTGTTCTGGGATTCTGATTCTAGGATTGTAGTGAGGTGATTATGTATCTCTGAGCTAACTGAAGAAGGTTCAGAAATGAAGTTGCTGATTAATTCATCTTCGGTTGAGTTTTTGAGAGTTAAAGCTTGTCCGATTATTAAAATAGGTTGGGTTTCTTCATCCTCATAGTCTACCCATATTGAATTATTGTTGTTAATCATGGGTGTGGCATGAAGGTAAAGAGTCAACTGTTTAGTTTCTTGGCCATTGGATATTGTCATTGATCCAGATCTATAGCTGATGAAAGCATCTGCTGTAGCTAACCATGGTCTTCCTAGAATTAGTGGATGACCCCCCAACTTTGTTTTAGTTTGTAACACCACAAAGTCGGCTGGGTAATTCCAAGTTTCTACAGAGATTACCAGGTCTTTGATCACTCCTTCAGGTTTAATTGTAGAGTGATCAGCCAGCTCTAAAATAGTTGGAGTTTCCCTGATTAAATGTTTCAACTGCAGTAATTGTGCTGTTTCAAGTGTCATAATATTTATTGCAGCACCTAGATCCACTAGAACTTTAGAGACAAAGGTCTTGCCAACCTAAACTGTTACTGTAGGGTGACCAAGGTCATCATATTTCACAGGAGGGTCTTTTTCTGTCATTAGAGCAGTCATTTCTCCCATCACATGATCTGTGAGGGGTTCCTTGGCTTTTCTTCCAGGTTTCCTGACACAAATATCCCTAACAGTTCTGGCGTAGATAGGGACATCTCTTAGTTCTTGTAATAATGGGATTTTAACATATAAATTATGCAGTTCTCCTAAAAGATTAAAGGCTAGTGGCTCAAACGTTTTACTCAGAGTCAATCTTTCAGGGAAGGGTGGTTCAGCTATTTGGACAGTCTTGTTAGTGGGTGATTCAAGAATTTCAGTATCTTTATTGGATGACTTTTCTTTCCTAGTTTCTTCTTTTTCAGAGTCAGTAATGTCATCTATGATGGGTTCAACTACTCTTCCAGAGCGTAAATGGATATCATTACATTGCATGGGAAGGGCAGGTTGACTTTGAATGTCGATTACCTGCAAGGCTTTATTATTGTTTGGATTGGGGTTAGGTTGCACAGGGAGTTGGGGTCTCATTGCTTGGTTATTCTGGGAAGTATTGGGTGGTAAGGAAAGAGACTGTTGTTGTTGAGGAAATGGTATCTGCTGGGCTGCCCAATTTGGGTTCCATTGATTGAAATATGGTTGCTGTGGGGCCCAAGGATTCCACATAGTAGGATCAGGAAAAGGGAGATTAGGTTGCTGCATAAGTGGAAAATTCATTTCATTAAAGGGTGGGTACTGCATTTGGTTCATGGGTGGGTAGTTTGTTTGAAAAGGAGAATTATTATTCCAACGACTAAATGCTGTGTTAGAGCTCATACCTTGTCTTTGTGGCCATTGCCTCCTTTGTGTCATCAGATACACTGCTTCAGCCTCTTCTTCGGTTGTCTACAACGCTGCCTTGATTCCAGGCAGAGAGGGGCATTGCTGGGTTTCATGATCCTTTTCACAAATTGTGCAAATAGGTGTCTTATCCAGTGGGCATTCCCTGAGTGGGTGTTTGCCTCTGCATTTAGAACAGAAAATAGCTAAAGCAGCTTCTGCTTCCGCCTATTTCTTCTTAACCTGAAGAGCATCGATTTGTGAAGCAAAAGAACTTAACATTTCAGTTTTAAATTCTTCTAATAAGTTACCTATTTCAGCTCTTGTTGCTCCTCCACTGGCTGACTTCTGAACTCTTGAATACACATTATCTCTGCTCTTTGATCTGTTCCCTGCTCCTCTTGAGAACCTCATGAAGAGATTGATAATTTGATCAAATGGTTCTTTGGAGATGTCCCCTTTTCCCAGCATGTTCAACATGTCCAAGCAGTCATCTCTTACCCCTTTCAACAATATGGTTTTCAGAATGTCTTTACTCATATTGGGGTGATCAGACCTCTGCAGGTTATACTGCATCCTTTCCACAAAATCTTCTAAGCTCTCATCCTCCTTCTGAACCATCTTAAACAGTTCTTCCTTGCTTTCTCTTGTTCGGCAGTAATCTTGATATTTGGCCAAGAATCCTTCTTTCATCTGGTCCCAGGTGGTGATTGCCTGAGCTCCCAAGCTCATGAACCATCTCAACGCATTCCCTTTTAGTGTTACTGGAAACAGCTTTAGTTTCTGATTAGGGCTCATATAATCATAACTTCTGCATAATATATCGAATTCAAAGAGGAATTCATCTGGGTCTTCAGAGGATAACCCATGGAAATTGGGTAGCGCTGAGAGGGGAATGTTCTTCATAGGAGTCGTTCCTCTCGGCAGGTCCCCAATGGGGAATTCCAGGGTAGAGAGTGATTTCTCCCCCCTTCCTTCTGTTCTGTTATCCTCCATTGGTCTTTTTCCTGAGTCACTTACTTTATCTTCTGTTTCTTCAGGTTCTTCTACCAGTTCCTCAGTGCATTTTGATACTTCCAGCTTCCTTTCAGGCCCCAATACTTCCTCCGTCTGTCGATATGTTTGTGAGGAGTACTGGATTTGAGGTCTCCGGGAACTCGTCCTCTGTGATGTTTCAGCCTTTGAGATGATTTTGTCAATAAAAGTTTTTCTTCCTCCCTTACCGCCTGTGAAATTAGGTTTCTTGCGTCCTCTCATGCACCTGTTATTTTCACAAAGAAATCATTAATTCTTTTAGAAATCTTTAGTTGCCTTCCCCGACAACGGCGCCAAAATGTTGGCTAGTTGAATTGTTTATTAATTAAACAGTCAAGTACCACATTAATTGTCAACCTGGGAAAGTCCTTTTATTCCAAAGGCCACCGCGTACTGTATGTACTTTGATTCTAAAAGCATTGAGAGCTATAGTATACTTAATTCTTACGCTAAGTTATCACAGTGCTGATAAAATAAAAGGAATTAATTAAAATTACAAATATGGAAAACAAAGAGATGGATGCTCTGTTGGTATAGGATCAGGACCCTATCCTCCAGGTGAGGACGTTCAGCACCTGCCCCTGGAATCAGATTGCTAACACACACTGCACTCAGATTCACTGGTGAAATACACTTGCATAACTTCAAACAACTAATAAAACAGAGTGCTAGCAAAATAGAATTACAAGAGGTAATGCTACGGAATCCAAACAGAGTATCTGCAGAAAGAAACTATCACACACTTACACACTTGACAGCAAAGTAAATGGGTGAATCTTGTGAGGAAGGTGGGCCCAGTCCCTCTCACAAGGTTCCCCAGAACACGGAGAATAGCTTAAATGCTCAGAACGTTCTTCTATTCATCTGTCAAAAGATCCGAATACAGTAAAATTCAGACTTGCTGATGTTTCTCACAAATTTCACTTACAGACCATCCCCTTGACTAATGTAGATGTCTCCTCTTTATAGAGGAGACATCTACTACAATAGATTGTTACAGTTCATTCGGTTAACCCGTTCAATCAAAAATAAGAATTACAGAAATGCTGTTGCAACAGTATAATAATATATTCTTTCTTAGGTTCTGGCTGTTACACAGCTGGTAACCATCTTTGACCATCTTCTTGGAATTCTCGCATTCCTTCGCCGTTTCCCCATACTATTCCGGTTTTAAGTCCTGGTAACTGTGTTCCCACTTTAAAAAACTGCTTGATCTTTCCACGTCAGCATTCCTCAGATAGTTGCCGTTGTTGTTCCCAGCTGTTGCAAAATACCCGCTTTAGATGGTTTTCTGTAGCGACTATGTAGTTGCTGCTTCCGGTGTTGCAGCAACTGCGTAGTTGCTATTTCTGGTGTTACAACAACTATAGGTTATAATTCCTGTGGCTTAAGACAATTACTTAGCAACTTAGTCAGCTTTCCAAAGATAAATACAAAGATACTCACGAATATGCAATGAATCATTAAACATATAGATGTGCGGGAAGTTACTTCGTACCTTGGGGTGATTTAAGTCATTGTATAATCAGGATTATAACTTGTGACTAAAAAGGATAATATTATGATGAAAATATAAGGTCAAAATTGGTCAATTCTGGGTCCTAACACATACCATGATTCGTTATATGTGATCCTTCACATTATTGGATGGCTACAATCATACCTTGGTTTCATTATGATCTTGTCTACTGGATGGTTGCACCCATGCCTTGGATCCATTCACATGATTATTCTTTGGATGGTTGTGTCCATACCATGATTCATGTATCATTATTCAAATTTTTCAGTGATGCATATGTATCTATGCTTGCTTGCAAGTTTTCTAATGACGGACTCTAGTTCCCTGCTTCCACTTGTAAAGAATTTAGCCCCTCACTCTAGTTCGACCTTCACACTTTAGGGGGTATCTATTACACAAAATTTTGTCACTGTCCCTGTACTCCCTATATATGATCTTGGAGGACCTCTCAAATGTACCCAACATGCTTTCCCATCATGAAGAAACTCCCATTATGTCCCTCTTTATGAGCATGATAATTCCCCTTTGCACCATTTCCCAAGAATCTTCCTCCTATCCCAGTTTACAAGACCAATGCTACTGACTAGTTTTTGCCTCACGTCGATTGAAAGAGGTTAAAACTAACCCTCACGTCGTTTGGATTGACTGAGCCCTTTTCCAATCACGTCAATCCTC
The DNA here is from genome assembly GCA_000404065.3 of Pinus taeda. Taxonomy (NCBI): domain Eukaryota; kingdom Viridiplantae; phylum Streptophyta; class Pinopsida; order Pinales; family Pinaceae; genus Pinus; species Pinus taeda. The sequence goes on along the minus strand of APFE030183186.1, from coordinate 144,548 downwards.
TTTTGGAAGGTTTTTTTAAATAAGGAGCTAAAGCTTCCATGTCTAAAAGCCTCGTAACATAATTCTGGTAGATGGTTGGGCTTGATAGAGCTAAGGAAATCAATTTGGGCTTCTTTCCCCTATTAGGATGGAACAACCTCAAGAGATAAGACCTTCTCCCATGATGAGAGGAACCATCTCCCATCCATCCAAACTATATGAACCTCTCTTTTTCCCAAGCAAAAGCTAGTTGGAGTTTTGGAGCAAGTGTGAATAACCAGGAAATCATTTATAGCTTATAGCTTTCTAGTGTGTGTTTGAGGGAGAATAGTGTGATTTTGGTTTGGTTTGAGACTAGAGGTAAATAGGACTTAAACTTCCATTTTTTGGGGTTGTCCATTAAGTGCTAGCAGAAGCGTGGGAACTCGAATAGGTCGGACGAGACCAGCAATGCCAAGGCACCCATTTTAATCTCTTTTTAATTTATATTAATGCAACTATTGATTGATTTCCTACATGAAGTTTTATTTTACATCTTTATGGCTTAATGTTCCTTGACCTATTAAGTAGGTTGAATACAATATTGCATGTTGTCACATTTGTTGTTGTTGTTGTTGTTGTTTTCTTGTTTTAGGTATTTGAAGGAAGGAAATGGAAGCTGGCTGGAGTGAGGAAGCAGGATCATCACCAAGAAGAATAAAGTTCTAAGAGGTAGACCCTCTTAATTGATTCTAGCTTAAGGGGATTTTCTATAGATTGTTTGTTTGTGGCTAGACCCACTCTCTTCGGCTAGAGGACTTAGTTGTGTCCACACTGAGAATTTGCCTGCACCACACCCTTATACTAAAAAACACTATAGCCTGATTATAAACCTAAAAATACACAACATATATTTTTAACTTCAAGGATATGCCAATAAGGCCTTTCATGCCTTCGAAAATGTCCACCTTTGAGCTCTGATCACCATGCTTCTTTCAAAATCCAATTTGACTAAAGAATGAGCCCATAAACTCCCAAAAACCATTCAAAACCATATATTGAATTAAAAATTATGCAAAATACCCTTTTTAGGGAGCTATAGACACAATTGAACTTTTCCATATTTGATGATACAAAATGTACGTCGCCAGTTTCTTAACTATTCAACAAAATGGGAATTATGAGAGAAAAGTAAAAAAATTAATACGACCTAATATCTGCCAAGACATGAACGTGAGTTTCAGCCAATATACCACAAACCAGTCACCAATCAAGCTACATGATGGAACTTGTTATGATACGCTCATGCAAACCTTTTTTTATATACATATTGAAATCAACAGGAAGGGTGCATTGATTTGACCCTATGACTGGTCAAATGTAATGTGAAATCATATTACACATTAATCCACTGCCACTATAATTTTAATTCAACCAACAAATGCAACTCATATATTATTTGACCAACGTGTCAATATAATGTCGGTTACCCATTCATGTGACTTGGTAAATGAACCAACGTGTCTGGTGAATGTCATGCCACTAACATTTGGCCACATATGTTGATATATGTATTCTTTCTTTCTACCCTTTCTTTTGAGAATAAAAATGTCAATCTGCCTTCACCAAATGTAGTCAGGCCTCCACTAACATAGGAGGTCCTACTATGATTACAAACTCCACTGGTCAAACTCTATCATATATATATGTATATGTATATGTATATGTATATGTATGTGTATGTTATATGTGTATGTGATGTGTATGTGTATGTGTATATGTATTATAGTATGTATATATATATATATATAATATATATATAGTATATATATATATATCCACCATGCTCACAGGCATCGAAACTAGAACACAAAAATAAAAATTTATTCTTCGCCAGGATAGACTTGAAACCAAAACCAAATCAATGAAACAAACTCAATATCTCTAACCAACCATAAACCACATACAATATATTAATCATGTTCATGAGTGTGTTAACTATGAGTTCCTAGATGCATATATATACTAATCCCCATGGTCTAACGGCTTAATTAATCCAACAATGGGTTGACATTCATGCCTTAGAACATATGAATTTAGCAATATGACTAACACCATATGACCTGGCCAAGAATTAATTTCTCACATCATGCCATTGAACATTGTATTAAGGCCCCACTTGGCCATTCCATATGACCAGATCCCTAGGGATCCATGGTTATGTACATAATGATGTTAACATGATGTCATCATGTCACATGGAAACCCATGAGGGGTGCCATTTGTCACCCATATTTGAGCATTTTGAAAATCAAAAGTTTCCAAATGTGCCTACCATGTGGTGATGACATATGGTGCCACATCACCTTGTTGACATCATTTAATGACTATGTAAGTCACACATGTCACCCAACTATATGTTTTCATGTGTCATTCATGCTAATTGTATCATCTATGTCATCATATATGGCCTATCACAATGGACCATGTTTCATTGTGTAATTAAGCCATCATGGTGGGGGGTAACTATGAAAGTAGCCACTTGTAATCTATGTCATCTTATCTATCTAATCATAATGTTCCATATGTCATCCATAGATTAACCACTATGCCCTAGCTAACTATTACACATGTTTCCCTATCTCCACAGTCTGATTTGTGAAAGGTGAATTCTCTCTAATAGTGTTAAAGGTCATGCAAGTCCAGTTGATATTTGTTGTTGACCTAACTAATGAAAAGTAGATGCATTCGGGATTTGTGCACCTTTTAAAATATTAATATTTTGGGGGTTTTTTCCCTATAGTTTTGGGCATCCAATAATGTTGATTTTCAAAAGACCATAACTTCTCATCCTTGACGATTTTTTTAGAGTGGGATATACCATTGGAAAGGTCTCAACGAGGCCCTACGAAACCATGTCTTTTATATAATTATTATAGGATCACAACCTCTTCAAAAAATCAATAAAATTCAACTGTCATTTAACTTCACCTGATGATGCCATGCAAGATATCTCGTTTTCATGATGCTTCCTTTGACCCATGAATGATATTGTTGTTGTCTCGAAAATTTTGTTTGACCCATGAATGATACTATTACTTTCTTGGGCATTCCACTGAACATCAATAACAATTATTTTCATCAATTATAACACTATATGCAACAACTAGACATGATAGCCAAGAGTGGTCATCCATGATCAGAGGATTTTCGTAGATTCCACACTTTCATTTTCAAAAACTCTGTACCCAAAATGTGTCAATATACCTCATCCTACCTCCTTATTATCATATTGACTAAATACACAAGTATATTGAAAACTAACTAGCTTAACATCTTTGTTAAGAAGAATTTAGTTTGGTCATTTTTTCAAAGTGACTATGGCATTAGTTTCCATCAGACTCCTTTCTGGCTCATGTCGAAACAAATATTGATGAAAATAAGTGAAAAAACATCTTTAACATGTTGTTATGTTGCTAATTCCCATAAAAGAATCCATAAAATAACACCAAAATCTTAGGATTGAATTTGAATAACAATAAAATACAAATACAACAAAATCGAAGAGACAAAACTAATATTGGACATATCTTTGTTTTCTAATTAGTTTAGTTGACACCTTTCACAGTGAAAGATAAATTATGAATAGGGTATATTTGGGCTATGATCTTGTATGAATAGGATACGTTTCTTGTTTCTTTCCTTGTTGAGAAAGTTGAAACTAATTTTTTTCTTCATTGGTTGACTGGTTGATGAGGTATCATGGCTCTTCATCAATCAAGTAAATGGTATCTTCTTTGAATATTGAACAAACCAATCACAGAACATACCATGTTTAGCTTTGAATTTTCATACGAGGCATAAACCACACACAATTTCTTTGGATCATCTCAACACTACTAATATCAACATAGGATATAATATCCTTTTTCTTCCTCTCTAGTCATATTGAGGATGGCTCCAAGCATGTGCATTTTCTATGAGTTGTAATGGTTTACCAGATAACCAACTCTCTATTCATCTTGTATACAACTACTACTTTATGATAGAAAAGATAAAAACCTACAAAAATAAAAGTAGTCAATGCATCCTTCAAAATCTTCAATTCCATATAACACCTATCTTCTCTTATTTGAATTCTTTATTGGTTTATGTGCTCAATCGATTGTTTAATTTTCATGTGCTCCTAGTCAACCAATAGTCCTTTCAACCAACATTATTTTACATTCTCAAAAAGCCAAAATCTTGATGGTTTTTTTGTGTAGGCTTGTCTTCTTAATCTTTTGTAGGTTTTCAATCTCACTATGATCAATGAACAAACACATCTTATGATGAGAATTCAATGACCATCCATATTCATTAATTAATTAAGCAACATTAAAAAATAATATTTCATCATTATCTTTCATACAAAAACTGATTTTTTCAGAAGGATACATGATTAATATTTCAAGTTATAGATTCTTGATCTTGTGCTTCTTTTATAGGTCTTCCATTTTAGCATCCCTTCCAAATTTGAGCGACAAGAAAATTCTCTGAATAATAGCAATGAGTTCCCAAACAACCTCAACATTCCTCAACAAGATTTTATAATAATATTCTTAAAAAAAAATATGCAAATTGCAGATTCTGTTTATCTTCCATGTTCCTTTGACCTCTTCATCTCTAATTCATCTGGTCCATTCATCATTGTTATAGTCCACTAATCGTTACCAACAACAATGGAACTAGTGTTGAAGGCATAGCCTTCACATGCCAACTAGAGAAAATTAAATTTTGAATACCAACAAGAACACACACATCTACACATGAGAAGATATATCAGGAAGGAATTCCAACTGTATTTGCATTAAGTCTTCATGTGCATTTATACGTTAGGGGAATAGTTGGAATAGTCGTAGCCACTCTAACTAATCACTCATTATGTTTACTGTGTACATTTATTGCTTATTACATGGATTTACTTATACTAAGTACGATGAATATTTCATAGGCATAAGAGATCCCTCAACAAAGACAATAATATGGCTCTCATGAATAAATTATCTCAAATTGTTCAACATAATTTATGTTATCTTGGAATATTAATGTTAGTAAGATTTGTTGTACCAATGAAATGATATGAATATTAAAGTCATGAAAACAATATTATGCATTAAGAAAAAATATAAATACATACACAAATATAGCCTAATATCTTGAGAAAACACATAAACAAATGAATAAAAGCTTGCAATTCAAGTATAGATAAAATACTTCTATCCAAATTGAACAACCATTATTTTTTTAACAATTTTATGAATAGATAGATTATATGGTTCATAATATAGTGGAGTATAGAAAAGTTCCTATGTTATTTCTTTCCTTGAATTCCAATTCAGTGGTAGGAGGCATCTAAACTAGTGATTGGAATCACCCTTATCACTTATTCTCCCTCCTAGTGGAACAAATGTATGAGTGTGATGATGGTGAAAGAAAGGCACAATTTTTTTTATCAAATTGTTCACTATTTCTTGGAATGAACAACGTGCATGGATTAATGGTGCACATTTCCTCCATAGTAGCTAAGATTGACATGTCTTAGATCATATTTATCCAAATATTTAAGGAATTGAGGTTTTATTTTCATATTATTATGTTCACAAATAATATAGACAAACCTTGAATTAATGGATTAAAACCAACTATTTTTCTCCTTTTATGGGTTTATGGTATTATATTCCAAATTATATGATAAAGTAGTTATAATCTATTTCCCTACCACATTATCCCATTATCTCTCATCCTCGATACATCTAAATCTCCTTTTATGGGTTTATGGTATTAGATTCCAAAATATGTAATAGAGTAGTTATAATTTACTTCGCAAGTGCATAAACCCACTATCTCTAATATTTCATACATCTAAACGTGCTTGTATTTTTTTCCTCTATGCAACTTCCCTACATCCCCTCTCCTTAGCCTTTGTCTCTGCTTTTATTATTTCCACAAAGTCTCATTTGCATTGTCCATGTGTTGCATGTTGGAGTATGTAATTACTACTTTTATTATGTGTGTGATTATATTTAACTGTTGATATTATTGGTCATTATTAGGTAGAAATAGTTGTCTATGTAGTGAGTCAACACCTATTTTCTATGAGGTTGTTAAATCTAGTTGGATTTGAGAAATTCTCTCGAACTAGTCAGCTTCCTATATTTTTGTGTGATTTCTATGTCGAAGATAGTATGTCTATCTTGAGATAACATTTGTGTATTAATATTTGTACTATCACATTGGTTGATAGAGAACTCATCAAAATTTTGTATGTATGATAATGTCTACTCTCCCATTTAACATGGTAGCAAAGTAGGTCTAGTGTAACTCCTTCCTTAAAGGATAGCCCATGAATATGAGAAAAAAGAGATATTAATCTAGTTTAGGCATGTGAAAGTATATTATTTGGAAGTTAATTGTGTGAGTGTGTGGGAGGGGTTTTTTAAGGACCTTTTAGTGTGAAGAACCATAAATTGAACATGTCCATCAAGACATGCCTACATTGAGCTTGTCAAAGCTTGCATAGGATCTGCATTATAGAATTGAGCTATAGAGTGGTGCATGGAGGAATTGTGATCGAAGGAGTGAGATGTTTAGAAGCCACAAGCTACTAACATGTGTGGGGGAGATTCCTAGAGATTGGCTAAAATGTTAAGATAGGATTGTGTGCATTCTCAATGTCGAATCTCTTGTGTTGTTGAAAACTAGTAGGTTTCTTCATTCATGGAGAAAGTGTGAAAATGTTGAACCATAACTTAAGTGTCCAGGAAAGTGTTTTAACCAAAAGTTGAATGATTCACTAAGTGAATAAATAGCTTATGAAATGGTGTGAATTTACATATTTTAGATGTTGTGGATAAGTGATTGTGTTGCAAAATTTTGTGGAATATCATGTGTGTTATCATGTGGAAGCTTGGCTGACAGGTTGAAAACAATAAGGTATAAAGAACTATAAGTAAATTGGTATTCAAAGGTTTAAAATAAAATGTTGGGGGGGGGGGGGGGGGGGGTGTCATTCCATGATTAAAGTGAGAGTGTGGAAGTTTGTTTTTATTATGGAATAAATGATATTATGGTTGGAATTTATGTCCAATGGAATGGAGGGTTAACACCATTTTAGAATATGTTTTTTTAATTTTGATCAATTTTTGGGACAAATCATGACCATGGTGGTGTGGTTATATTAGGCTTTAGTGGAAGATTTTTTTTTTTAATTAGTGTTAATATGTATTTGTATGATATATAATTGTAAATAAATGATGATGATTTTCTACAATTTTAGAAAAAAATCATGATGTAAGATTTACTCAGATACATTAAATACCTAAACCATTTTCCTAGATAGCTGTAATGTATAATGGATGTTACTCATGTATATTAGTAGATGGAAGTAGGTCCATAGGATGGCTAGTTACTTAGTCTTCATGATCATATTCATGTTAGGCCTTGGAGTACAATAGGTTCACACTCAATCTAAGGTATCACTAGTATAGTTGGTACAAGATAAAATTTCACCAAGTGAAGGGAGGAGCACGAACACTTTCATGTTTTGAGAAACAAAGATTGATTGCAGGCTAAGTTTTTGGAAGATGAATGGTGAGATTGTAGTAGGGAGGACATAAAGTTATGAGTTGTAGTAAAGAGATCTTTGGAGTTTGGTCCAAGGACTGTAGGTGATAGTTCTTGTTGAAGTGTTATGGTAACATATGATATTGGTTTTGATAGATACAAAAAATGGATGATAGTGTAAAAACTTAGGTGAAGTTGTGTTGAATAAAAACTACTCATGACCATGTTGTAATGTGAGTAATACCTTGTATTTTTAATTACGTCTATATGTCATATTTGTATTCGATATATTCGTAAATATAATTTTTTTTAAGCTTGTACCTAGAGTCTTCATGAGATGGAGCATGTTGTATATACCCATATTTATGTAACATGTAAAAGGAATATTTCTCTAAGACCTAGATAGCCATGTTTAACGCTTTGTCATGTGTCCCTAATGACTTGGAAAATTTCTCTAGTTTAGTTTCAGTAACCTTTGTTAGGGAGTTCTTTAACACTTAAAGTGGACCATGTGCTGGTTGGATGATTTATGAGTGAACCCTATTATTGTTTGTATACTTGGGAGGTGATGTTTTACATTCATGGGAGCTTTTATCAATAGGTTTCCCACTTTAACATTGCATGGGAAAGGAAGTCATAATTCATGCCATAAAATAAGAGTTGGTCATGTTAAATGATATAGTAATAACACATTTGTTTGAATCATTCAAAAGAAAAATGGTTTAGTGGAGACTAGAAAGTCACAGATATAAGTTGAACTCTTACAGATTCAATCAATAGATCTTACTTTCACAATGGATGTATCTCACTATTGTCCTTGAAAAATTAAGGGTGTGATTAGTAGTAACTGTGAGGTTGGATTCATAACAACCATCTTAGTGTCAATGTAATGTCCTTGATCATTTGAGAATACTGGTATCATTATCGGTCACCTAACTATATTGTTTAGGCTAGCAAGAGGAGACTAGAGAGTGTTTCCCAACTCACCCTTATATTATCAATAAATAAAAAGGGGAAAAATATTATTAATAAAAAAGGGTGTAAAACCATTATTATTAAAAAGGGGGGGATATAAGTGACTTCATCAATTAAAATTAAAAAGGGGAGTTACAGAATTTGTGAAGAGATTCAATGAATCCTTATAAAACGAGATCAATGGCCACTCACCATTGATTATAATTTTGGTATTCATTCTTGTGTTTGGATTTAGCTCAAGGGAATCAATCTCCACCATGAGAGATCCTCACACTAGTTTCATAAGAAAAAATTACTACCCTAGCTATTTCATAGTTGGTTCACAGTCAATTTTGGTGGTCCTACACAACAACCCTAGTTGGCTATTAGGGAATATGATGCCAGCCTAAGCCGAAAATACCCACATTATGCAAATAAAATTACATGTCACTGGTCCCAGGCCTTAATCACCTGATCCATGCTAAAAACCTTCACAAATAAAGTTTAAGGCTTGTTAATTAAACTTCATTGCGGAAACGTTTTATTTGTCTATACATAGTCTGACCCCTTAATTAACCCTTGAGTGAAACTTTATTCAACGTTCATAAACTTTGGTTAGTTCTCATACCTTAGAAATTAACCCTTTAGTTGATTTCACTATCCACTCATATTAGTCATACCATGGTTAGACTTTGGTTAAACCAGACTTAACCCAAAATAACCTTAACTCCGCTATTTCTATTATAACTCTCGTATAATAGAAATATTAGATAAACCACACTTAACCTTACCTTTTCACTTTTCCTTAGCCTTTGCACATTTATCGATGCTCTCTCATCACGTTCAGCCTCCACCATTTATTTCAATCCACCCGATCCGATAGTTGATGGTACACCTGATCAACAAAACAATCTGTTGATCCTCCACCATTTGATCAAGGCACACTTGATCCAACGGTCAACAAAAATATCTAACAGACTACTTGCATGACATTTAACCACATTTATGGAGCTAAAAAGGATTATAAATCCTGGATCTATAAATGTTCAGGTCCGTTTTTGAGATTAAAGTTCGATCACTTTATGACCCAATATTTGTTAGATATACGAGGCCATCAAATCTACGGGTTTTTGAGACTTCAAATAGCACACGGATTAAAATGACATTAACCCCCGCAATTTACTGTGATCTAAGAGTTGAATATGAGATTGATGGCTAGGAGCGAGTGTGGGACTTCAGCGACGATCAAGAAAATCTATACTCTCCTACCCCTATAGTTGTTGATCACTATCGATCTAACATATCTGTTGATATGACAATCCAGATATATTCCTCTGCAATTCTTCTTTCGCCATTAATATCTGTCAATCTAAACGATCTAACGGCTCCCTCTGCACTTGTTCTCTTATGATGGAATTCACATTTCCACATAGATTAACTCTGACAACTCCTTTCTCCACTTAGAAACAGTGTGCCGAGACTTCTCTAATTTCTTTACTCTGCCTTGCAACTATACCTGATTATTTGACATTTGATAGTGCATACGGATATTTGAATCCACTCCGCTTTTAGTTTTCAAACTCCTTCCAACAGGATCACACCGATCTCTAATAGTCATTCCTATAGAATCAAGTTCACATTACTTCTTGAACCAAACCCAATAAACTCTCAATCCATTCTTCACCATTATCATTGTTGTATACACATTCATTTATATGTCAAAACTCTCACATCCACTGTTACAGAACCATATTCAAGCATAGTCACAGGCGTTGTGATATATACACACAGTGATTATGGGATTTCCTCCTTATTCACAAATACACAGACAAATCCTTCGGATAACCATACATACAAATAGATCATATACAGATCCTCAACCAATATTAACTCAAAAGATATGAAACTTCTATTTTCTAATTAAAATATGTATATACATAAAATCAATGGCTTGATTTACATTTAGTTGGCCTTTCTCATTTTAATGCCCGTAGGCTCACAATCCAACCCTCCTCTCTGCTAACTCTCTCGCTAACTCTCTTTTTTTTTTTTTTTTTATCTTTCAAGGCTTACAAATTATACAAAAAAAAAAAATTATGTTAACCAATTTTGGTTCAGATCCTGAATAATTTCACCTGAATCCTAAAAATCCTAATCTAATCTGTAAAATCATGAAACTAACTCCTAGGTCCTCTAACTCACACATTATTCTTGACATCTCTCTTAACGAGAAGATTTCATTACAATATCCTCACTATTATACAACCCTCATAAAAACATAGGAAAATAAATAATCAATCACTCTTTAGGGAATCAGGTCCCTTGAAACACAAGACCCTATGCTTACTAAAATGCAATGTTTTTTTTAAGCAGGATGCTCCTGCATTAGACTCCCCAGGTAAGAAAATTTATGACCTCCCGGTCATAAGTCTGGATAATTGATTCCTCCTGGATCCCAAACTTTATTTTGTAATATGTCTTTGCTTGTCAGATATTCTATTGCTACTGTTTTCTGCTATTATTCTCCAGGTCTCCATACCTTATGCCGCAATGCTCCACTTACCATGCTTTCATAGTCTGTTGTTGTCTTCCTCTTGTTGTTACTTCTTTTCTTTCTTTTTGTTGTCTTCTTCTGAGAAACTTTCATCATTAACCTTCTTACCAACCCAATTTGTTTGTCCAGTATATCCTTTGTCTGCTGATTGCCTTCAAATCTTAATTACTGAATTTTCATTTTTACTGCCACCCTTACATCCTTACCTCTTGTTCACTATTGTCTTGCACCTTTTCAGCTGTTGCCATATTGTCTTTCAAGACAATTTTATGCTTCTGTCTATTGTACCTATCAACTTCTTCTTAATTGTCATTTATGACAATTTATTTGTCATCCTTCATCAGTAATTTACTATGGATATTTATCCTCTGTTGTTCTAGCTTTCTCCTTTGAAGGTCTAACTCTCTATATAACTCAATCATTTTACTTGGAGTAAAATTTGGAAATTTTACACAATCTCCCATTTCTTCATTTGTTATTGACCAATCATTAGATGGTCCTTCTTCCTCTACTAAATCTTCCTTAACATCTTTTAGTAGATGTTCTTTCTCTTCTTCTTTCATTTGGTTGTCCACCTGTGCCAAATATGTTCCAGTTTCTGCAACAAAATCTGCAATCATAAGAAAATTATCAAAATAAAAAGTATAAGGCCTTTGTGCCTCTTCTGCTCTAGCAACCTTTCAGTATGTTTCTCTAATCTTTCCTTTAACTCCTCTATCAGCACATTAGTATGTTGATTCAAACTCAAATAATTCTTGAGACTATCAGCAAGTCTCTTTTCCACACCATCTGTTTTAATGATGCCTCTCTGCACTTGTTCACTGTAGTGAACTGTTTCTTCTCCAGTCTCATTATCATACTTTGCTTCAAAAATTTCATCTTCTATAAGGTATTCTTCCATTTTTTTGACAACTTTAAAAGACTGCCTATCTTCTTCCAAACCTGCAACCATACACAAAGTATCAGTTTTAAAAACACAAGACCTTATGGTCTCATTTGATGCTTCAGCCATCAAGTCTTTTGGTTTCTATGAACCATTCATACAATTCAACTCCTCTGTCTCTTCATTAATTTCAAAAATTAATGTTCCATGTTCTGGTTCACATACCGAAACTTCAACACCTTCTCCAACATTTTCCTTTTGTTGTAGCTCAACTCCTTTAAGCTTCTATGTCTTCAATTTGACATCTATAATCTGTTCAAGATCCCTCAGCTCCTTTATTAAATGCATATTCTTTTGTTGATTCCTCTTCTCTTGTAGCCTCTTCCACTTCACTTTATTTTTCATGACATAACCATATTTATTGGCCTTCTCATTTCTCTGCAACATCTCCATTAATACTTCAAGCTGAACTACTATCTCAGCCATTTCTTTATCATATTTTCCGTCACTCATTCTCATGCCATTTTCCTTGGCATCGTTCTTCTTTTATCCTTTGGTATGGTCTCTTTCAGAACCTCTACTATGACTATCACTAGTCATCATCCTTTCCATCTCTATGAGTTCCTCTCTCACTTGACTATGAGTTGCAGAAGCCTCTACAAAAGCAAGTCTTCCCTGTTGCCACTTACCTCACCAAGCTCTCCTCTAGACTTAGTCTTTTGGAAAGTATTGGTCCTCTGTCTGGAACCTCCTTGAGCATTTCTCTTTGCTCCTTCTAAGCTTCAACTCGTCTGCACTTTAAGAATACAACTATCCTTTTCTTCCAATATTTGGTTGGAACATTTAGGTTCTGCCGCACTCTCTTTCTTTCAGAAAATTTTACGAGTTTCCTTCATCTCTACTGAGATATTTCCTCTTTGCCTTCATTCTAAATTATGCAATACAATATTCTAACCAATTAAAATAAAAAAACATATCATCTCATCTCAAGATATCTGTCTAATCTTGTCCCCCCATTCACCTGCACTTTGAATGGATTGTTCTTTTATCCAGCCTTCAGTGGTATCTTCAAACTCTACCACTCTTCAAGAACTTGCAAAAGTCCCTCTTATAGTTTAACTACTATAATCCTGCTCTAAATTTTCACTCATTCAATTTCTACTAATCTTTAAACAAACTTGCATACCATCACCTGTCTTCAGGATCTCACCACTCCTGCAAATTTGTTTCAGCAGATCTTCATGCTTCCACTGCGCAAATTTTCAACATTCAGCTATTGTCTATCAGATTTAGAATCTGATTCTTTCTTTCAATCTCCCAGCTTTATCTTGGTGAAGCCATAACGATCAACAACAATTACTTAATGATTTCAACAGATCTTCATGCTTCCACTACGGAAATTTTCAACATTCAGCTATTGTCTACCAGATTTAGAATCTGATTCTTTCTTTCAATCTCCCAGCTTTATCTTGGTGAAGCCATAACTGTCAACAACAATTACTCCTTCGTTGAGTTTTCTTTCACTATTTCGTTCTTTCTATGAGTTTCTTCAAAAAATTTACCGATTCCTGCTTTGATACCAAATGATGCCAGCCTAAGCCGACAATACCTAGGCCTTAATCACTTGATCCATGGTGAAAACCTTCACAAATAAGGTTTAAGGCTTCTTAATTAAACTTCATTGCGGAAACATTTTATTTGACTATACACAGTCTCACCCCTTAATTAACCCTTGAGCGAAACTTTATTCAATGTTCATAAACTTTGGTTAATTCTTATACCTTATAACTTAACCCTCTGGTTGATTTCACTATCCGCTCATCTCAGTCATACCATGGTTAGACTTTGGTTAAACCCGACTTAACCCAAAATACCCTTAACTCTGTTATTTCTATTATAATTCTCATATAATAGAAATATTACATAAACCGCACTTAACCTTACCTTTTCACTTTTCCTTGGCCTTTGCACATTTATCGATGCTCTCTCATCACGTTTAGCCTCCACCATTGATTTCACTCCATCAAATCCGACGGTTGATGGTACACCTGATCAAAAAAATAATTCGCTGATCCTCCACTGTTTAATCAAGGCACACTTGATCCAATGATCAACAACGATATTGGACAGACCACTTATGTGACATTTAACTGCCTTTATGGAGTCGATAAGGATTATAAATCCTTGATCTATAAATGTTTGGGTCCATTTTTGAGATTAAAGTTCGATCACTTTATGACCCGATATCCGTTGGATATACGAGGCCATCAAATCTACGGGTTTGTGGGACTTCAACCAACACATGGATTAAAACGACCTTAACCCCTGTAGTTGACTGTAATCTAAGATTTGAATATGATATTGATGGCGAGGAGCGAGTGCGAGACTTCCGCCACGATCAAGAAAATCCGTACTCTCCTACTCCCACAGTTGCTGATCACTATCGATCTAACGATCTAGATCTATTCCTCTGCCATTCTTCTTCCGCCATTAATATATGTCGATGTAAGCAATATGATAGATCCCTTTTTACTTGTTCGCTTATGATGGATTTCACATTTCCACACAGTTTAACTTTTCCAACTCCTTTCTCCGCTTAGAAACAGTGCGTCCAGACTTCTCTAATTTCTTTACTCTGCCTTGCAACTATACCTGATTATCCGACATTTTACAGTGCATATAGATCTTTGAATCCACTCCACTTTAGTTTTTTAACTCCTTCCAATGGGATCACACCAATCTCAAATAGCCCTTCCTATAGAATCAAGTTCACATAACTTCCTGACCAAACCCAATAAACTCTCAATCGATTCTCCACCATTATCATTGTTGCATACACATTCATTTATATGTCAAAACTCTCACATCCACTGTTACAGAACCATATTCAAGCATAGTCACAAGCATTTTGATATATACACACAATCATTATGGGATTTCCTCCTTATTCACAAATACACGGACAAATCCTTCAGATAACCATACATACAGAAAGACCATATATAGACCCTCAACCAATATTAACTCAAAAGATATGAAGCTTCTATTTGCTAATTAAAATTTGTATATACATAAACTCAATGGATTGATTTACATCCAGTCGGCCTTTCTCGTTTTAATGCCCGTAGGCTCACAACCCAAATCTCCTGTCTTCTAACTCTCTTACTAACTCTCTTTTTTTTTAGCCTTTGAGGCTTACAAATTATACACAAAAGGATTCTGTTAACCAATTTTGGTTCAGATACTAAATAATGTCACCTGAATCCTAAATATCCTAATCTAATCCCTATAATCATGAAACTAACTCCTAGTTCCTCTAACTCACACACTATTCTTGAAATATCTCTTAACAAGAAGATTTCATTACAATATCCTCACTATTATACAACCCTCATAAAAACATAGGAAAATAAATAATCAATCACTCTTTAGGGAATCAGGTCCCTTGAAACACAAGACCCTATGCTTACTACAATGCAATGGTTTTTCTGAGCAGGATGCTCCTGCATCATAATATAATTTATATCTTCTATTTTGCAGGAAATTATTCTATTCATAATTGAGTTTTATTTGTAGGGTATATTTAGACTATTTCTCAAGGTACCAGAGGTTCGGAGTTAAAGCGTTATAAGGTTAAACTAGTCCATATATTCACAAAGGGTTGAGTTCAATGGTTTATCCTAATTTGAGGCTAAGTGCTTTTACAGACAGACTCATCATTAAATTTGGAGACCATGAATCACCATTTCTGAAGGAGATGACGAGAATTTTTAGAGGGGCCAAGGGTTACATATTACACAGGTTGAGAATATATACAAAAATAAGTTGAGAACCTTTTCTCATCAGGGCCTAAATACGTTACTTCATTATAGTCAAGTGTCTTGGTTTGTTAGAGTGTGATTATCATTAGTTAGTAGATTGATATCCCTTGTAGTTTTAGGCATATTTATCAATAGTTGGAAAGTCGAAATCATTGGTATTGTTATATGTAATTATTATATGATTTGGAAAGGATAAGGCCCTTGTAATCTAGGCAAAGATCATTATTGTTGGTAGACTGAGTGGCTTGAATTTTTGTGAATTATTACTAATAATTGGATACGCCGAAATATTCTACAATTCTAGGAATAACAAATATTTGTTGGCAAACCAAGAGCCTAGACTTCCCAGGCATAAATAGCCTCAGTGGAAGGTTATGCTTCCATTTTCTATCGAGTGTATATCTCATAAGTTGACAGGCTGAGAAATCCACTCCTGAAGCAGGCCAAAAGAAGTCAATTAGAGGAGTCGAGTTCCTGAAGATAAACAAGTTGTCCCATTTTGTGATTGATCTAAGGAGGGACTAATCATTCTCTGATAAATTCGTATTAAGGTCGAGTTATTCCAAGGGGTATATAGATATTACATATCACTACCTATAACCTGATATTTGAATTGATTAGCTGGATTTATTGTACTTGTTGGAGGATCGTGATTGAGATTATAAGTGGATGCATTCCATTCATCTTAGTAGATTAATTCCATGTCTTCTAAAGAAGTCAAAAGCACATACCTTTTAATTCCAAATACAATTTCTCTTGGAAATCTGAGCTCACAATTGTTGTAATGTCAAGATCTCCAGATTGGAGGTCAAAAGCTCTTAAACTTTAGAATAAGGAATGAACCTATATTTAGAGTCATCACTATAATCTGAACTATGTTCAAGAGGCGAATTTAATTTCTACATTCATAGCTGGAGAAAAGTATCATCTATATTGGAGAGGTCAGTTTTTATACTATATTATCATTTCTGAAGACTAAGCTTGGTGCTACTGAAATTGTGTCTCTTGCTTAATTAATGAGAAGGGAACATTTTGAAGGAGACCCAAAATGACACAATCTAGGTGGCTCATTTGTTCTGATATGTAAGAGGGCCATCATATTAGTAGTCTCAATCCAATGATAAAGACGACTTAGATATGGCTGTGAACGATATCATATATATTAAAAAATCAATTTTTAAAGATGTTTAACAAGGTGAATAGCTATGATGCAACATAGTCCTTGCCTCTACCGCTAACTAATTGATAAATGGAGTGGTTGTTGTGCATTTATTTCATTTTTAATATATTTTTTTGCACAACTAGTCGTGTTCTCGTATATATGTTATTAAACCCTTATATCTAGTCATTTTCTCATATATTTCACACTTGAATTTTCTCGTTATTACATTTTTGCACAATAATTTTAGCATAATTAGTAACCATTTTATCCCTAGTTCATTGTTATTATCTATTTTAGATAAAATAAATTAAAATGAAACTATTTATTGCTAAAGGATAAAAATGTGGATTAAATGCACTTGTCTTCACAATGAGCCTTAGAAAACAAGTTCATCGGCTAATAAACTAACAAATGTGAACCGGAAATCAACAAAGGTTATTGTTAATGTAGTATTTTCATTTCATTTTTATTATCATACATTTTCTATATTTTGAGTCTTACAAAACAAGTTCATCAGCTAAGAAATTGGAAAATGCAAACTGGAAATCGGAAAAAGTGAATCGTTAATGTGGGATCTACATTTCATTTTTATTATTCCACATTTCCTATATGTCATTATTATTGTTTCCGCAGAAGCATAATGAAAATGTCCTTGCAACATATTACTAAGCTCTCAAGCTTCCGTTGTATGCACTTCCACATTCAACCAGCTGAATTAAAACCAATATGAAAAGGAATTATAATTAAAAGGCTTCTAGGCATTTTCCTCATCCCACAAAAATTCTGCACATGCATTTGTTCTCTGCACAACCTTTGCACATGAATAACCATCTCTGCACAACTCCTTCCCTAGATAATAATTAAAAAGTCCACTGTGCTAAAGACGATTTCAAGATTAAATTATACAGTTTTCCTTGTCTTTACGCTATTTAATTGGTTCTCTTTGCATAAAGATTTTCAGCCTATTTTTACAATAAAGCCTTTTATTGACAATAGTTTAGTATTAAAAATAAATACTTTATGCTTATATTATTGATAATATTTCAATTGTAAATAATTAGGCATATGTGCATAAGTGTGAATGAGTTGTATTGTGCAAAGGGAGCTTTCAATGTGTTTCTAGATAGCCTTCTCTACACAGCTAATCATTTTCTCGTATATACATTATTAAATCATTATTCAAGAGTTTCTTTTGCACTTGCATTTTCTCATTATTGTCACCACCGCACATCTTCTTTCGCACAATTAGTAACCATTATTTTTTTTGTTAATAATTATTATCTGTTTTATTTAAAATAAATTAAAATGAAACTATGTATTGGTAAAGGTTAATAGTGCAGAGCATATGCACTTGTCTCGACAATGAGCCTTACAAAACAAGTTCATTAGCTAAGAAATTGGTAAATGCAAATCAGAAATTGGTAAAGGTGAATCATTAATGTGGGGATTTCATTTCATGTTTATTATTCCACATTTTCTATATGTCAATATCACTGCTTCCATAGATGCATAATGAAATTGGCCTTGCAACAACTTATTTTGGCTCTATAAAGCTTTGTCTGCACAACTAGTTGTTTTGTTGTTTAAGCTCTCAAGCTTCCATTGTATGCACTTATGCATTCAACCAATTGAATTAAAACCAATATCAAAACAAATTACAATTAAAAGGCTCCTTTTCATTTTCTTGATCCTGCACAATTTATGCACATGCATTTATTCTCCACATAACCTCTGTACATGAATAACCATCCCTGTATAGCTCCTTCCTTAGACAATAATAAATATTCCATTGTGCAGAGGAAGATTTCAAGGTTTCATTGTCTTGTTTTTTTTGTATCTATCACTATTTACTTGATTATGTTTGCATAAATATTTTCAACCTACGTTCGCATTAAAGGCTTTTATTTCCAATAGTTTACTATTAAAAATGAATACTTTATG
>APFE030183186.1:69228-125433 GCA_000404065.3 Pinus taeda | reverse complement strand
ATTTAGTATTAAATAAGGCATATTTTCTCAATAACATTATCTATGATTAGATTAGTTAATTGATTGTATCTGATAGGAAAAACCAAGGTTGCATGGCTTGGGAACATCGAAACATTAGAACAATACCTTATGCACCACCTCACACAATGGAAACTAACAATATTAATCATTCCAAAAATATGTATAGCTCCAAAATCAAAATCCCTACACAACTGCTCTTCGGTAGAAACTTCGAAATCTGCACAGTAAAAGCTATGCACAACAAAACATGATAATATTTCATGTTCTCCCACACATACCCTGTCCTCTGTAAACATTTATACGATATATGATCTCGAAATTTGTAAAAGTATCTCCGCACAATGAATTTTATAGCTGACCTCCACCCCCCCGCTTATCTTATTAATAATATTTTAATTTGTATGAAAGTGCAAATAAAGTTCATTGTGCAGAGGAAGATTTCAATGTACGATAAATAATATGTATGTGTTTGTCTCTACAACCAATTAAGTGGGGCTTGCATTTCACCCACATTTTTATCTTAGTGAATGGGCAGACCATACCATAGAGTAGTTATTTTAGTGATGCATTGACCGATATGAAGTTATTTCTAATATTTTAATTGTAAATATTTCAAATATTTGTTTCTTCAAGCTCTTGTGTGGGGGAATATATGCACTTTGTACTAAATGCTAATATTATTTCTCGTGTTTTAGTTATAACTACTGCTACTTAAGTGATTATGTAAAATACCACATTAATATTAAATGTGGGTGTGGTTGCGAGTGCATATTTCGCCCACATTTGTGTTTCAGACTATGCTTATGTTTGTATCTCTGAATATGTTTCAAATAACGAATTAGTGCGAAAGTGCATAAAAATTCTATTGTGCAGAGCAGGCTTTCAATGTGTGGAACACCACACTTTGCGATAAATGTTTTCATTACTAATATTTTAGTATTAAAAAATGCATATTTGTTGTTCGCAATAAGACCGAGGTAAGTTCTGGACTTATACAATATTGTTGCTAATATTTTAGTGATAAATAGTGCATATCCCCTTGTCTCTACAGCTAATTAAGTGGGATCCACATTTCAACTACATTTTTGTCTTATCCCGTAATTGTTTCACACTGGTTTCTCCTTCCAACAATGTCTACACAACTTCCTCTAAAGACACTATATCTGGAGAGGTATGTGAAGTTATTGCTAATGCTTTTATGTGTAAATAATTATTATTTTCAAATATTTTGAATATTTGTTTGTTTAATATCTTGTGGAAGTGCTCTTTATGTTGATTTCCGCATTTTGCACTAACTACTAATACTATAACTGATATTTTAGTTAAAAATAATGCACATCATCACTCAATTTAGTAAAACATAGGGCATCTGGTAATTTTAGAACAAAGACACCTTTGCATAGCTTTGACCACACAAACTTTACACGAAATGCTTTTATTGTTGGTATTATTGCTAATACTTTAGTTATAGATAATGTATATCAATAGTTAATTGAGTAAACGTTATGTGGAACACACAAACATTTATGTACAAAAATGCATTTCATTGAACAAAAGCTTTGTTTGTACAAAGGAAGTTCAATGTATGTAGAAAGTTTTTTTGTGTGGAACTCCACACTTCACACTAATTTTTTTTATTACTAATAATACTGGTAATATTTTCGATTGGAAAATTCAATTTTCGCATCATTGGATAGATTCACAGTTCATGCTTAAACGATTTAATCAAACCTTAACTCAGATGAATTGCAGTTAGTAATAATGTTAATTTTTATTTTAATCAATAACACAATATGAGATATAAAGCAAAATTTTAAGCATATGGTCGAATACAAATAATTTATTTTATCATAAAATCAATATAGTCAAGTGGTTTTAAATGAAAAATAGTTCTTTTTGTTCAATTTGTAAATAACGAGTAGGCAACAAGGTGTTTTGATTCAAGACGAGTCAGTTAAAAACAAATTTTATCAACAATATCAAAACAAATTTAATTTAATTTATATCTATGACTTTTGGATTTATATTTTTTTACATACAATATTCCTTATGTAAAACTCCGACTATGCGGAAGCAAGTTGTTGTGCTCAGCTAAAATTTTTGTTATAATATTCTATTATTAAGAGATATATGTCTATAATGCCAAATCATTGTCAAATGTTTAATTTTGTTTAAACCAACAATACAACACTAAATGTAATAGAAAAGTTGAAAGCATATTTTTGGAAACTTACATAAAAAATGTGTCAGACTAAAATGTCAATGAGTGTGGCCATATTCAAAACATTGAGTTCAAGGACAAAATTGTTAAATATAATCACAATTGTCCAACAAAAATTGTAAAGTAAATGGATTTGTTGTGGAAATTGGTGTTTCACTTCCTTGAATGATATCTACAACTAGAAAAAAACAATATGTAAGATGTATTATGAGTCAATGACTCATTGAAGAAGAACACTGACCATTCTTTTAATGTATTCCTTGTTGGGGGAAATTGTGACTTCCATTTTCAATTTTTTCGCGAAAATCACTTTTTCAATTTTTCTAGTTTCTTCCTACACATTGACAACTGATCCAGAATTTTTCTTAATGACCTTGGAAAAAGTAATTAGCCATGTGTCAATATGTTTTGCAATAAAATCAATTATGCTAACAAACTTTGTTTCCATTTTCTGTTTTTTCTCCTGAAAATGAATTTGTAACATGTCGTTTGAAATTAACTCAAAATATTCAACCTACCTATATCGTCTAAGCATTTTATAATGACCATTTCCCTGAAATAGGCATCATCTCTCCGTTTGGATAGTTCACTACAAGCAGACTTGATATTCTCAATTGTAGTGACCATTTTCACCCATCCAACTTCCAATTGCTTCACTCATTCAACATTTGGTAACTGTGAGTATCGCTAGCCTACACTTAAAATTATTTAATTCATTGTCAATGAATTTCTTGTCTTTTGTAAGATTACTATTAACCATGTTTGTAAATTTTGATATTTGATCTTGCAAACACAATAAATCAAACATTATTTTTCATGTATCTTCAATAATTTCTAAGCTTTCACATATGTTCTCAAGGATATATTTCTTCACTACACTAAGTAGATTCACAACCTTGTTGAATGTTTGTGGTGTTTCAACAACAAGACTTAACAATGAAAGTGATTGTACTACTAGTGGAGTTATTAACAGAGGATCTCAATTTACAATGTCTTGTAGTTATTTTAGTTTCCTTTCTAGCATATGATTTTCTCCAAGAACGTTGGTAACACTTTGGGTAATTGCATCATTGGTATATTGCTGCAATACTATGAGCCCCATTGTATCAATGGCAGACATATCAATATCCATGTGTTCTTGATCAATAATATTTTCATTTTCAACATTCACCTTTTCAACTCTCAATTTTTTGTTGGTATTGCCATACTTTGCATTTTTTAATGAGACGTGAAATTCATCAAAAACAATTTCGTCTTCTACAATTTGCTCCATTATTTTTTTATTTTCTGCTAAACGGGTAGCAACACAGTTTGGTTGCTCACTGTTATAACTTTCTATGTCTATAGCATGATCAATGCTTTCTCTATTGACTAAACTTTTGGACTTGGGTGTTTGAAATATATGCATTCTGTCTAGAAATAATTTGCAAAAATTATCGTTCTCATGTCGACAATTTGCCAACTGACCAATAACCAATTTTCTAGAACCAAGATTTTTTTCTTTTTTCATGAGTTGTGGATGATGTTGTAGTAGTAATAGGTGTGGAAGGTAAATATTGTTGTGCATGATTTTGAGATTTTTTTTTTTTTCCTCAATGATTCTTTGGGCATCCATTGGCGATATTTTGTACTTTATTTCCTACACATTTAATAAACTATGTGTTGTGAAAACATGTTTGCTTGTAGATTATGACATGCAAAAATTGCATTGGTTGTTTATTTACATGCAATTTAAGTTATTAGGGAAAATAAAATGCAAATACTAGAGGAAAAAGAGAAATCAATAGTGAATTGAAAAGATGCAATGAGAACATACAAATCCCTAAACAATTTCTAAAGCAATTGGTAGAGTTCCTATATTCATAAAATGCGTAATGAGAAAATAAAAATCCCTAAACAATTCTACATAGAAACAAATACATTCTAGAGAGAATTGTGAAAGAATTTGAGTATTTGAGAAAATTATTTTCCAAATATTGTTAAATCCCCTAAGAAGTGAGACCAGGAAAGTACTTGCTAGAGAAAATGTCAATGTTTCTATTATTTTTCGTTGGAAGATTCAAATATTGCTTCATTGATTGTATAATTGCAAATAGCTTGGTTCATTTAATTGCTACTTATATCTGTCTCCAATGTCAAGTAAATTTGCAATTTGTTGTTGTAATGGAAATTGTGAGTTGTTTCTATTTTTCATGTGCAAACTACCAGATATGACACTCTTAATAAATAGCAATTGAAAAGATCAAAACCAACATTTTTGGGAAGTAATAGATATAAGTTCTCCACTAACTATGTATTTTTCTGTTGGTTTAATATCATTGAAATATGTGCTATACAAATAGAAATTATGATAAAATTTAAGACATTTGTGTACCTGTACTATGTTCTGAAGGGTTTTCTAATGCATTTTCCAACTTAAATTTCCCAAAATATGTTAATGATTTCTTGACAGTCGTTCAATTTTTTGAAATGTCTAAATTCATATATGCAGTAATAATAGAAAATTTTCATAACAAATATGACAATTAGCTTTGAAACTGCCAACAATAATTGTTAACAGTTGTAAATGAATATCATGCAGAAACATTTTTTCCCTATTTCTATAACAAATTGATTTAGTTACTAAGTTGGTCCCCACTAGTAAATTGTTGGCAATTTGTTTTATTTTGGTATTGAAAAAGCTAATTTTCTATCGAGACCACAAATTTGTCCTAAAAGTTAATTTGTGTAGGATAATGGAAAAAATCATGATGGAATTTCCACAATCTTACGAGAGAATTGTCACCTTCTGACAAGAGTTTTCATTTACTAAAGCCATTAATCATGAGTAATAGTGTGATATCAATAGTCCTCAATTACATTGTTCCATAGTTGTTACCAAATTTAGATCTAATTTACTAACATGTTTAACATCTTCAATAAAACATAAATTAAAAATTTCAAAGCAAACATTAGTGATAGATGGTGAGATAAATATCGACATTCAAAAATTAGTTGTTTTCATACTTTGGTAATAATTATTGTTTTAATGTTGTCAATATATGTGTACGAAATAGAAGAAATGTATGAAATAAAATAAAAATTATTTCATTGTGATCATGTAAATTATTGTATAGGTATGCAATATTATGGTACAAGAATATTGTGTATAGACACAAGGAAAAATTGATTACCCAAAAAAATGCCAAAATGTTTTACATTTAATCTAGTAATAAAGTCCCTTAATTAATTATTTTATTGACACTAAAGCATGTCACTAACCATTGGAATATAGCTTCCTTTCTATAGTGGTTAGTATATTTTTTATTTGGATAAACATTGGACAAATCTTTGGGAACAATCAAAGCACTGTGGAACATGCATTTGTTGTTAGATATGTACAACCATTTCTGGATAGCTACTTTTGTATTCAATAATGTCATTCACTAGACATAGTCAAAGAAACCTTAACATGCATTTGTCCTCTGTACATGCTTCTTTTGAATAGAAACTACACCATTCAGTAATATCAAGAGAATAATAACACCTTCACATAGATTCTACTACATATGATATCCATTAGATTTAATGCTATTAAATAATCCTTATTACAATCGCATCAGAAATTGGTCTTCTTTCTTTGAAATGACAACGTAAAGGTTTCAAATAAGTGCAAAAGGATGGTGTTTCAAATATGTGTAGAAGGATGGTGTCTACAATAAGGATGATAATCTTCTACATTCACATACATTCCGACTTTGACATCACTATCAATAGTAAAATATCTACACAAGGGCTGATGGAGTATGGACATGCTAAATTTAATAGAGTTTGTGCTCCTAAGTGGAAATATGTTGTTTTTCATTAAGTACTTTGCACTCTATATTTTTTTCTAAACAACTACGAAACGGCTAGTTGGATGCAAACAGTAATTGTAGAGAGATGAAAACCATATAAATATCAAATCTCATTTATGAATTTTAGTGTTGTGTATTATAGCGGGTTTTAACCAGTTTTTTTTTTTAATGACATATTGTATCTCATAACCATCATAACAATAGAACAAAACATACAAACTGCTGAAAGAATTCTCTATGTTTCTGATAAAGAAACTTGGTATTCACACCTAGCATGCAAAAATTAATTAAAAACAAGTACTACTATTAATATTCATTCAGTAAATCCACATGCAATGATGTTATCATAGCTAGCTGCAAAGATATTGATATGCACTCTATATGTTTTGTTTGAACACCTATGAAACTACTAGTTGAATGCAAATAGTAATTGCAGAAAGATCAAAACCATATACAATATCAAATCTCATTTATCAATTTTAGTGTTGCATATTGTAGTGGGTTTCAGCCAATATTTGTGTTTATGACATATTTTAGATCTTGTAACCATCATAACAATAGCATATAACATGAAAAATACTGAAATATTTCTCTATGTTCACGATAAAGAAACTTGGTATTCACACCTAGCAAGAAAAAAATTAATTAAAAGCAAGTGCTACTATTAATATCCATTCAGTATATCAACACACAATGATGTTATTACAACTAGTTGCAAAAATATTGATAAGGTTGTATCTATCAATATTATAAAATTCCATTTTCAATATCTATTCAGTGAATTCAAGTATATATTACTTTAAATATACTAGTAGTTAGCACTCGATTCAGTTGTCCTGGATAAGAGAAACAACTATGACGATTGGTTGGGTGTGCTCTTGGTGTTGGTGTTGGTGTGTCCCTCGTTGTTGTAGCTGCTGTTGGTATTACTGTTATAATAATGAATAGCTCACATTTATATGTAATTAGTGAGAGAAATAAATGACAGATAGAGAACATGTGGAGAATGTATAGTTAACAAATTAGAGATTAAGCCCATAATATTTCTCGACTGAGTGGTATGTTATGATTTTAATGAGAATACAATATGGATATGAACAATGAGTGTTTTTCTTTTACTAGTCAGTGGTGGAGTACTATTTGGTATTAGCCTACAATAAAAAAATTTGTGGACGTGCTTGTGCATCTACGAAACCACTGGTTATTTTATTATTAGTAGATTGTACAAAATGGAGGGGTAGTACAATAAAAGCTTTAGATCTTTTTGCGAATTACAAATTTTCTTTGGAATTTTTCCATGTGAATTTATATTTTTTTATTGACATTGTTATTATTATTCTAAGTTTTATTATTATTATTATTTAATGTATTTCACAACTACAAAAATAGTTAAGCAAAAAAAGTTGTGCACGAGTAGTTGTGCGGAATTGGTTCTCTAGAAAAAGCATGAGAAGAAAAGAAAAAATGCACGTGCATAAACATAAATAGCTTTCCATGCATCAGTTACAATGTTAATCATTGATTTACATGGAATCTAATTTTGATACTCATGTTTTTTTATTCGATAGCTTCTTCCCGCAAATATATCGTTATAACCTTTACAAAATTTAATTAGTATTATTTAAGACTACTAGTTGAAACTCTTATTGTCATTGCATTTATATTCGAGGACATCAAGAAATTTGCAAAGAAGATAATATGATAAGTTGTAATTCTATAATCAAATGTGTCTTTCTACTTTGTCAAAAGAAACCTTACAATTTTTATTTTTTATTATTATTTATCTGATGAACTAAGTTTCCTTAATATTGAATAATACGAGTAAAAACTCCAAATGTGCAATTATCTAATTCCAAATTGGAAAATAGTAAAACAATTTTACAGAGTAAATATCTTGAATTATCCTGATATCAATTTATAAAGCGTATAAAATGTATCTACCATAAGTATTAGCAAAATTGTAAGATTGATGTTGATCACTGCTTAGTAAATATCATTAAAATTGATAATAGAACAATTTCATTTTATATCATTAATAACGATAGTAGTTAAATGTCATTTCATATATGATATGTTCAATTATAATAGAATTAAAGCAATTGCAAGTTATTTGTATAAACGATGACGCGACTACGCAACTAAGGGGTGGGTGTTGGAATCAGAGATTTCATTATGTAGAATACATAATGATTTAAGACATTAGATATCAATTCTTCTTATTTATGAAAACAATTTGTTAATGTTCATTTTCTATAATCTATAGATAAGAGAATAGAAGAAATTGCAAAGATTGGTCAAAGCTAGATGACAATATTCAAAGTAAAAAATATGGTCCTTTTTTATTGATATTATAACCAGCTAAAATACGTCATTCCTGTAGCAACAATTGCAGTCAAGTTCAAATCGTAATTACCATAGTTCATATAATATAAATTATATTCATGTTCAAATTGTAATTACCATAGCTATGATAAAAATAAACATAAAAAGCAAAACAAATTTTCAACAATAAAAAACAGTTATTGAATATCCATTTTGATTTCTATCAACAAAAGAAAAATTATGTTTGAATTGCTCATAAACAGAGTTAGAATTTGCACAAAGCAAAGAGTTTTTAACAATAAAGTATAAAATTTGAATAAAAATAATACTATACAACTACTCGTAATAGCTATTATGTCGATAGCAACACGTTTTTTGCTATCACATTTTAGTAACATATTCATGGCTGTCATTCTAGTTCTTTTGTCTCTTTAACTCTGTAGTCCTGCATTTCAAAAAAATAGCAACAATTGCTCCACAATTAATTAAATACATATAATAAATGATAACTTGACTATGGAACTAAGATATGGGGAAAAATAAGGAGGAACCATGTACACATGCAAACTACCTCGGTAATTTTGCATACAAAAAATATCATTCGGTTTGTAAAGTGTTTATCAAAACTTTTATGCAATCATGTAAATTGTTCTATGAAAAAGCCATTTTCTATGAAAAGTGAAAAATTGCATCCAGAGATTGACTAAATTCATAATAAAATATATAAAAATATGAACATTTGATCACCAATAAATAGAAAAATGCACATTCCCAAATTTAAGAGAACTTGCACTATGTAAAAGCATATGTCCTTATTGCTTAACTATTAACTATTTTCAGAGCTATTAGTTTCTTGAAGCAATTTCTTAAGCTTTTCCTGTATGCAATGTTTCATATGAATAGTTGTAATTTTCAATTTTACACTTTGACTAAAATATATATTTCTCAATTTATATGACCTCATGTTGCAATTCCACATCCAAAACATATTTTTGTTCATTAACCTAAACAAAGTTGATTAGTCATCCCCTACCTTCATGTGTATTAGAATCAACTATTTTGTGGAATTTCGATGCCTTGAATGTTTCAGTTTATCCAATTCAATTGTTAACATTTGTCTTGAAATTAAACTAAAGTCACATATAATACGTGGGTCGTTTAGATTCTTCATAATCTGTAGAACTTTGACATATGCATATGCCCTTCAATTCTCTATGTTTTGATATTCAGAAATAATGTTTTCCATTCTTTTGATTCTCTGAGACCATGAAACTTTGAGTTTCTTTATTTGATTAGCATTTGGCAATTCTTGCTTTCTTTTCTTTGCATTAGAAAGTAAAACAAATCTCTTGTTGAAAGCAAATAACTCATTGTTCACGAAATACCTATCTTCTTCGATATCACTTCCAATGCACAGAACAAATGACTTAGATATTTATCCCAAGTGCATGTTCAATGATTTGTAATAGTTTCCACATATTTCTAATAATATATGTTTTCACTATATTAATAAAACTTATAGATTTAGCAAATCTATATGATGTGCCACGAACAATAACAACAGAAACTATTGTTCATATTGCTAATGAAGTCATCAACAAATGACCTAGATCTACAACATCATTTAGGTCCTTTATTCTTGTTTTTAAGTTTAAGTTTTTTGTTTCCCATTAACAAAGAGACTCTACAAACACTTTACCGATAACTTGATGCAACTCCATGAGCAATTTGATTGCAACTCCATACAAATCAACTTGCATTTTTGTTTGGTCTAAATAATTATTGTTGTGAAGCTTTACCTTCTCAATATTTATTTGTTTACTACTACTTTCATACTTTTGATTTCGCAATGTGACATAACCATCATAAAAAATAATATATTCATTGGCAATTTGTGCTATTGTTTCTTGATTTTCAACAAAACAAACACCAATCCAATCAGGTATATTAACGTTGTCAACTTATTCGTTTACACTTTCATCAACATTTACTATTCTCAAAGGACTTATGAAATTGGTTAATTTAGCAACATACATTTTTTTTGAAATATAACTTCGATTAGGCTTTTTATGCTTCACGTTATTTGATAGTTTGTCATAAATCAGTTTCATATTTTCAGTATCTTTTGTCTTGTTTTCACTTGATGATGAACTTAGATCAATATTGTATATCTAGCATATAGATTTCTCTACAAAAGTATTGATTCCTTATTCATGGATGATTTATTCAGCATCTATGATAATCCATTGATTTCCATGGG
Source organism: Pinus taeda (assembly GCA_000404065.3). Taxonomy (NCBI): domain Eukaryota; kingdom Viridiplantae; phylum Streptophyta; class Pinopsida; order Pinales; family Pinaceae; genus Pinus; species Pinus taeda. The sequence continues at coordinate 114,773 of APFE030183186.1, read as the reverse complement.
TATCGTTTGTGCAAGGTATAGATTGATCTTCAAAAATACTGATACTTGATACTTCCATGATATCTTGAACATTTATGATTAGCCACTTCTTTTTTTCAATGCATGTTGACATTGTTCACTGTGTTTTCTAATTTCTGCAAATAATTTTTTGTATCCAATTCTTTCCAAATGTGTGTGAAATAGACCCTCTTCATCAAAAGCTTTAATTGTTTCAGCTTTACTTAATTTAAAAGCATTCAAAGTTTGTGCAAGCTCTGTAACATGGGAAATATTTTTTATTTTGATTTCTACAATAGTAAATGATAAAGGAACGAACTATTTTTTATTTTTCCTTTCAAATATATCTAGTCAATCAAGGTATTTCCTACAAATTTCAACAACAAAATACCTGTCTATATCAAATTTTGCTAATAGAAATGGCTTACCTTGAAACCCGTATATTCAAATTAGCATATTACTTTATCTTTCTTCATGCATACCTTTCCCCATAAGAAAACTTGGACATGTCCATATATATGATGAGGCTCTTGTCTAGTTATCATGTAGTTGATTCCCTCATAAAAACATCTTGAATTAGACAAAAGTTTAAAGAAGCGATATTCTTCCACAGTATAGAATATCATACTTGCATTGATTCTTGATTCACATTGAATTTAAGATTACTAGAAAACAACTGAAGCTATCACTTTAAATCAAATCTATTATGAGATATGCCATCATGAAGAATATTTTGGTCTTTGATAAGTTGGTTAACTGAAAAATTAATTCATTAGAAAGGATATCAGCCCAGTCGAATACATAATCCCTTTTTTGTGTATGATAAAACATATAGAGAATGCATTTTGGAACTCTTGCTATAGTTTCTTGGCCCATGACACATGCACAAAGCCATAAAAAATCCATAAATGGTTGTTTAAATGAAAATATACCTAGAATAGAGAGATTACAAGGAACTTGGTGACTAGGCAGAAAGAAATCCACAATAACATTAGATTCACCTACTTTTGAGATCATGAAACTATTTTCTTTAGGAAATTGTAAGCGAACATTAGCCTCTGGTGTCCTGAATATTCATCAAAAATTTTTCACATTCAAATGTATTGTCTTTATTGACCACATAATTATTATTTCTTCTGAATCAAAAAATTTCACATACAAATGAATACTTTCCCTGAAATCAAAAACTACTGGCACACATGTACCATTTTCTAATCTAGTAGTCAAAATATTGTTATTGGTTTTCTCTTCCATTGGCAGATTAGCGCAATGCTCATATGAAATCGATCAATGGAAGTGTTGGCATTATGATGCATGTGTTTTACTTGATGGAAACCCACTTGTAGTAGAACAACTCACTTATATATGGTAACTAGATGAATCTACATAACTAGATGAATCTACAGGAGGGACATCAGATGTGACAGAATGCATGATATTTTTGTTTACAGATGTGACAAAATGCATGGCATTTCAAAGAAGTAATATGGAAAATTAGAGTGTAACAGGTCTATTTAGAGGTAACAGGGCATTGGTATAGAAAAGCAGGAAGATGGAACTAAGGGCTTCTGATCAGAATAAATAAGTGAAGAAAAAGGTTGATGAAGAGTAGTTTAAGAAGTATACACTGGTTCACCTTGTCCAAGCATCGTATACACATGGGTTAACAGAACAAAAGGAGCGTATATGTATGCACGCACTTTCATAGAAGGAAAAGTGCATACATGAGGTTTTGGTCTGAGGTATTTAGTCCAAGGTATTTTGGTCCAAGGTATTGATCCAAGGTACGTGGTCCGAGGTATTTGGTCCGAGGTATTGACCCTAGGTATTTGGTCCAAGGTATTGGTCCTAAGTGGTTTTGGTCCAAGGTATTGAGAAAGGCCTAAAACTATCAAGGAGGAGAAGATCATTAGGCTAGGAGTGCAAGAAATGAATATCTATAAAGTGTCATATCAAAAGAAAAATATATATGTTATGGGTTTCTGATGCTCTGCTTGATCTAGACTAAATATGCACCTGAGAATTTGATGATGGATGAGATCTAATGATGGATCAATATCATAATGACTTATTATTATTGAATGATCTGATATTGGGCTAGATCTAATTATGTACACCTATTTTATTCTTTAAATATCGCAATCTGGGTTTGTTTAAAGTCCGGAGGTGCAACGGAGTTTTGAAGTAAGTATTTGCATATATGTACACTAGTTCGCTTTGATGAAGGTGTGTATACATGGCGATTCGACTCTTCCAAGTAGCGTATGCAAAAGAAAAAGCTTGATCTTCAAGGATGACTGATCTATAAGATCACTTCTGTTGTTTTATTGTTGTCTGTCAATGAAGTCTTCTTAGATCTGAATGTAAAACTAAATGAATAAGGGGGCTAGTATTTGATTGATTGATTGTATAAGTGAGAAGAAGTGATCTCTGTCGCTGCATATGTAAAGCTCTGTAAGTTGACAGTAGAGATTCAATATATTGCTAGTTGGTATAGACTTGATTCAAAAGTTTATGTTTGCAGTAGTTTTGAAGATATATGCAGGTTTGATTAATGAAAGTAGTGTTTACACGCAGTTTGGGTTTAGCCAAGTAGCATATACACACTAATGCATGATTTTTGAGGTTACAGTTGGTTCTGAATGATGATGTAGGGTTCTGGGTTCAGCACAGTGTTCTGGTGTTAGTGATCTGATTGTTCATATTAACTAAATGTTGGTTTATGCAGTTTTAAGTTTAAAAAGTTTTTGATGGGTCCAGTATGAAAATTGGATGAAATGTGGCCTTCAAATTTTGGTGTTGTGATCCAGGAGTATCCAGTCTAAAAATTCATGAAACGTGGTCCTTGGAAGAAGAAATAAGGTCGTAGCCTTCTGTAGGTCGGTGCCTATGTACTAGTAAACATATTGGCTAGTATAAGAGCTAGGGGGTTGTAGCTCCCTTCCAGTAGAAGCTGGAAAATGAGAGAAGGTTGTAGCCTTCTGTAGGTGGGTGCCTGCATACTAGTATGAGTCTACACTAGTACAATATTGTAAATAGATTTTCTTATTATTAAAAGAAGACAGAGACGACAGCAGCAGGTGGTTTTCACCCACATTGGGTTTCCACCTTAAAATATTGGTTTTCAAGTGTGTTTCTTATGTGTGGTGCTTTATTCTGCTTTTACTGCACTGTGTAATAAGTTACTGATGTACTGGTTTAAGATCAACACATGATAAATTTTCTAAATCACAAGTTATCTAAATATATGTTGGTTTCTTTAATCACAGTTCTGTGTACACGCTAGTTCACTTCATTGAAGTAGCATATATAAATTTGTTTGGGAAATAAAATTATTGATCTGATAATACTGATTCACCCCCCCTCTCAGTATTATTTCCAACAATTGGTATCAAAGCAGGTCCTTCAGAAGAAGCTTGATTGCTTGAAGGAAGATCCATCAAGATGAATAATCACGAAAGCATGGGATCCATCACACCGCGAATCTTCGATGGGAGAAACTTTATTTATTGGAAAATAAGAACCACAACCTATCTAAAATCTCTTGGAACAGAGGTTTGGGGAATTGTAGATGGAGGATCCACATTTCCAACAGCAATTTCTACAAACACGGCAGGTAAAAATCAATGTGAAACCAATGCCAAAGTTGTCAATACTTTATTGGGAAGTTTGTCACAATCAGAGTTTGTCAAAGTCATGCAGCTCAAATCATCCAAAGAGATATGGGAAAAAATTATTCAGAGCTACGAAGGAGACTCTCAAGTAAAACGTGCCAAGCTTCAAACTCTCATAATTCAATATGAAACTCTTAAGATGCATAGTGATGAGTGTATAGCTAGTTACTTCTTACATATAGATGAGGTTGTTAATTGTATGAAGAGTCTGGGTGAAGAAATAGAGGACGTTACCTTAGTTGAGAAAATTTTGAGATCCTTGTCTGCTAAATTTGAATCAATAGTGTATGCCATAGAAGAAAAACAGGGTCTGCAGAATATCATTATGACAGAGCTTCACGGAGTCCTAACTACTTTTGAGATGAGAAAAGGAGGTCCATCAAATATGAGAGAAGCCACATTTAAAGCTTCAGAAAAAGGAAAATAAAAGGAAGAACACAATGAACCATGACACATTTCAGAAGAAGAAGATGAGGTGAATTTTTTCCAGAAGCTTCAACGGGGTTCTGGAAGGTTCAAAGGTAAGCTACCTTTCAAATGCTTTGCTTGTGGCAGAGTTGGTCATTATGCTACCAGATGTCCTCATAAAGATAAATATGAAAAAGGAAAGGAATATGCAAAAGGTAATAGGAAACAAGTTGTGAACAGAAGGAGTTACTATACTCATGAAGATAGCGATGGTTTATCTAATAGTGATGAAGATGAAACTGGGCAAGATTACAGACTTCTCATGGCTTATGATAACGATGATTTTTGGGATAGTTTAGAAGATGATAGTGATGGTTTATCTAATAGTGATGATTATAGACTTCTCATGGCTTATGACGATGATGATTTTTGGGATGCTTTAGAAGAGAAAAAATTTCATGAATAAATCTCTAAACTCAAAATCTGTTTAGAAGAAAAGAATATGATCATAGATACCATGACATACGAACTTGCTGAAAAAGAAAAACACAATGAAAAACTAGAATGTGAAATTATGGGTCTAAAAAAGATCTTTAGAAAACAAAATCTCTCAATCTTAGATTTGCTAAAGGATCAGAAACTTTAAATGAGATTATCAATGTTCAACGTTCCACCAAAAGTTATCTTGATGCAGCAAAGACCAGTGAACAGTATGACAATCATCAGCAAAGGCATTAATCTAATCACGAGGTAAATCATACTCAATTTTCTCCAAGGATGAATATCAATAGAAGCCACAACCATCCTCACGCAAATCATACTCAATTTGCTCCAAAGATGAATATCAATAGAAACTACAATCAACAGGTAAATAGATTCAATAGTCGCAGAAACTTCTTTAATGGACAATGTTTTTCATGTCATAATTTTGGGCACAAAGCTACTCAATGTGTTTCCTACAAAACCATCATGACTAGAGAAGCACGAAATCAAAGGAAAATAAAGATCAAGAGAAGTTCCTATAATAACTTTTCTCCTCTTGAAAATGAAACAAAATGCTCAATCTGTAACAACTTTAGTCATGAAGAATTTGAACGCAGGAGAAAAATTTTGAAAACACTTCAAAAGGAGAAAATGCCATTAAATCCCAGAATATGGAGAAGGAAAGAATCTTGAACAAAAAGATGTGGTATAGCCTTGTATGCAGAAGGACAAGAAAATCAGTGGTACATCGACAATGGATGCTCCAAACACATGACAAGTGACAAAGAGAAACTTCTCTCATATAATTCCTTAGAAAAGGAAAAGAATGTCTCATTTGGAAATGACACTCCAGCTATGATAAAAGGTAAAGGTTCTGTTTTCTTGAAAGAAAAGGTTAAAGCTAGAAATGTTATGTATGTAGACAATTTAAAGCATAACCTGTTGAATGTTAGTCAAATGTGTGATCAAGGAAATGAAGTGGTGTTTCGATCAAATAGATGTGTTGTTCGTGAACTCGATATAGGAGATACCATGACCAAAGGTACAAGAACTCCAAACAACTTATACATACTCAAATGACGACAACAACAGTGCTATCTAAGCAAAAATCATTAAAACTAGTTGTGGCATAGAAGATTGGGACATCTAAGCTTTTCTCAAATAAGAAAAGCGTGCATAATCAATGTTGTCCGTGATCTTCTAGATATCAACATCCCAAAAGATACAATATGAAAACCATGTCAAATTAATAAGCAAACCAGATTTCACTTAATAGAAAAAGAAGGGTCAGCTAGTAAGCCTCTTGAACTTGTCCATACTAATTTATGTGGACCAACAAGGAAAAATTCACCTCGTGGAGAAGAATACTTTATTTTTTTCATTGATGATTTTTCTAGAATGTGTTGGATAGGTATTCTAAAGCATAAACATGAAGCATTTGAAAAGTTCTAATCTTTCAAAGCTTTGGTTGAAAATGAAACATATCAAAAAATCAAATGCCTCAGATTTGATCAAGGAGGGGAATTTATATCGTATGAATTCTTTGACTTTTGTGAACAACATGGAATAGAAAGGAAATTCTCCATCGCAAGAACTCCTCAGCAAAATGGTGTGGTAGAAAGGATGAAAAAAATAGTTCAACAAATGGTTCAAGCTATGCTAGATGAATCTGGAACTCCTGCAACCTTCTGGGGTGAAGCTACATTCTTTGTCATGACTATTCTCAACAAAGAAAATATTCAAGTAAATAACACTCAAACTCCACATGAACTTTGGTATGGTAAAACTCCTACTCTAAAATACTTTAAAGTTTTTGGAAGCAAATGTTTTATCAAAAGGACTAATGAAAAACTTGGCAAGTTTGAACCCAGAGCAGATGAAGGCAATCTTCTTGGTTATTCTTCTAGAAGTAAAGGATATAAATGTTATAATAAAAGACTTGGGAAAATTGTTGAAAGCATTGATGTTGTAGTGGATGAAGCATGCAGAAATCAAAAACAAATAAAATCAACAGAAGATTATGACAATGAGGAAGATGGGGATAACTTTCCCACAAAAAATCAAATTATATTGAAGAAGAAACCAATGAAGCACTAGAAGAAGATATAATGGTAGAAGAAAAGACTTTGTCCAGGTATGTTCAGAAAAATCTTCCAAAAACTCAAATTTTAGGGGAAAAGGAGGCAGGTGTATAGACAAGAAGAACTATTATAAGGACCTCAAGCTATCTAGCTCTACTATCCTCCACCGAACCTCAAAATGTAAATGAAGCATGCAAATATGAATGTTGGGTCAAGGCCATGGATGAAGAACTTGAGAAAATTTAAAAGAATGATACTTAGGAATTAGTTCCTAGACCTCATGATAAATAATATTATAGGAACTAAATGGATATTCAAGAACAAGCTGAATGAAAATGGAGAAGTCATTAGAAACAAGGCCAGACTTGTTTGTAAAGGGCATGCCCAACAAGAATGTATAGCTTTTGAAGAAACTTTTGCACCTGTTTCCAGACTTAAAGCCATAAGGATGTTTCTTGCTCTTTCCAGCTTTCAGAAATTCAAAGTATACCAAATGGATGTAAAATCAGCCTTCCTTAATGGAGATTTAGAAGAAAACATTTATATTGAACAACCAGAAGGATTCATTCTTGGAAATGATGCAAAACTTGTATGCACACTCAAAAAGGCTCTCTATGGTCTAAAACAAGCTCCAAGGGCCTGCTATTACCACCTTGACAAATATCTACACCAACAATGTTTTACAAAAGGTTTTGTAGATAGCAATCTATATACAAAGATTGAAACTGATAAATTGCTAATTATTATTGTTTATGTTGATGATATCATTTTTGGTGGCAATGAAGAATCCATGAGTCAAAATTTTGCTTCAATAGTGCAGCAAGAATTTGAAATGTCCTTGCTTGGTGAACTTATCTATTTTCTTGGTCTACAAGTTCAACAAACTAAAGATGGTATTTTTATTTCACAAACCAAATATCTCAAATAGATATTGAAAAGGTACATAATGGAAGATTCTAAACCTGTATTTACCCCAATGGTAACAGGATGCGGTCTCAGCTCAAATGATGAATCAGCAGCAGTACATAAACTAACTTACAGATCCATGATTGGCAGTCTGCTTTATCTAACAGGTACCCGACCTAACAACATGCATGGAGTAGGAATAGTTGGAAGATTTCAAGCAAATCCAAAGGAATCACACCTTCAAGAAGTCAAAATAATTTTCAAATATCTTCAAGGAACTCAGGACTTTGGACTATGGTATCCTAGAGATGCAGATCTTACTCTTCATGCATATACAATTGCAAATTGGGCAGGAAGTGTTGATGGTAGAAAAAGCACTAGTGGTGGTGCATTCTATATGGGTTCCAGGTTAGTGTCTTGGTTCAGCAAGAAACAAAGTTCAATTGATTTATCTACAGCTGAAGTAGAATATGTGGCTACTACATCTTGCTGCACACAACTAATTTAGATGATGCAAACTTTGCAAGACATTCAGATCACATGTACTCCACCCATCTCCATTCTATGTGATAATACAAGTGCCATCAGTATTTCAAAGAATCCAGTCATGCACTCCAAGACCAAGCACATACCCATCAAGTACCATTTTCTACGAGAACAAGTGCTTCAACAAAAGGTCAAATTGGAGTGTGTTCCCTCCAAAGAACAGGTTGCTTATATATTCACTAAACCACTACCCAGAGAAACATTTGAATATCTTAGACAAATGTTGGGAGTAGTTGCTGCATCATCCTGCTATTAAAATCCAGTTTTTCAGAAGAAGGTTATTATACGTGTGTTTCACGAAGTATATTCGCATATACATGTAGGTTTCGGTGGTGGAAGAAGTGTATATGTTTTTCTGATAGGAAAAAATAGTGGGTTAGACTCTGATATGGGTGCTCTATATGATGTTGATGATTACATTCTAACGATATGCTTTGTTCATTAATATTTATCTGAATGGCAAAGATGCCTTAATTAAATGATGTGTTAACAATTCACAGGTAGCACAAGTTCAGGGGGAGCATTAGCCTTCACTCGCATTATGCATTGTTGGCATTATGGTTGTTGAGTCTAGCTATGGCTTCCAATATTTATACCATTTGTTGCTTAAGTCATGTAAAAGTCTAGGGTGCGATATGACTTCTCATACATTTGAATGAGTCTTATTGGACAAATGATGTAATTTGTAACCCCACTATGCATGGGAAGGATGATGCAATAACTGTTATATTTCAGTGATGTATAAACAATTGGTATATCCCCACTTGGTTGGGTGAATAAGTCAAATTTGGTATATCCCCACTTGGATGGGAGATTGATGTATGTATGAGTCATTGGTGATAGGAAGGTCAAACTCACATAGTTGAGTTATAGAGTCGTGTTATTCTTTTGGAAAATATTTTTGCAGACTCTGCATGTGCTTAGGGGGAGCATGGACGGTTTTGTGCATCACAACATGTACAAAGCAGGAGTTTAATCAGGGAATTCAGCATGTGCCTAGGGGGATCTTGCTCAATGTTTATATTCAAGTGTTCAGATATGAAAGTCTTCTTTTTGGTCAACCCTTTGCCCTTGATGTCAGAGGGGGAGAGTATTTTGGTGTTGCTTGTTGTCTCTAACAGTTTCTGCAGCATGCAGTAATCAACACCAACATGGCTGCCATCAAGTCCAAAGGGGGAGATTGTTGACATTATGATGCATGTGTTGTACTTGACAGCAACCCACTTATAGTAGAACAACTCACTTGTATATGGTAACTAGATGAATCTTCGTAACTAAATGAATCTACAGGAGAGATATCAGATGTGACAGAATGCATGCTAGTTGTATTTACAGATGTGACAAAATGCATGGCATTTCAAAGAAGTAATATGGAAAATTAGAGTGTAATAGGTCTATTCAGAGGTAACATGGCATTAGTACAAAATAACAGGAAGACGAAACTAAGGTCTTGTGATGAGAATAAAGAAGGTGGAGGAAAAGGTTGACGAAGAGTAGTTTAAGAAGTATACACTGGTCCACCTTGTCTAAGTAGCGTATACACGCGGGTTAACAGAACAAAAGGAGCGTATATGTATACATGCACTTTCACAGAAGGAAAAGTGCATACATGAGGTTTTGGTCTGAGGTATTTAGTCTAAGGTATTTTGGTCCAAGGTATTGAGAAAGGCCTAAAACTATATAAGGAAGAGAATATCATTAGGCCATGAGTCCAAGAAATGAATATCTTATAAAGTTTCATATCAAAAGAAAAATATATATGTTATGGGTTTATGATGCTTTGCTTGATCTAGACTAAATATGTACCTGAGCAATTGATGATGGATGAGGTCTAATGATGGATCGAGATCATAATGACTATTTTATTCTTTAAATATCATGATCTGGTTTTGTCTGAAGTCCGAAGGTGCAACGAAACTTTGAAGCAAGTTTTTGCAGATCTATACGTTGGTTCGCTTTGATGAAGGTGCGTATACACGGTGGTGCGACTCTTCCAAGTAGCGTATGCAAAAGAAAAAGCTTGATATTCAAGGATGACTGATCTATCAAATCAGTGTTGCTATTTTACTATTGTCTGCCAATGAAGTCTTCTTAGATCTGAATGTAAAACTAAATGAATAAAGAGGCCGGTATTTGATTGATTGATTGTATATGTGAGAAGAAGTGATCTCTATCGTCGCCTATGTAAAGCTCTGTAAGTTGACAGTAGAGATTCAATATATTGCTGTTTGGTACAGACTTGATTCAAAATTTTATGTTTGTAGTAGTTTTGAAGATATACGTAGGTTTGATTAATGGAAGTAGCATATACACATATTTTGGGTTTAGCCAAGTAGCGTATACACTCTAATGCGTGATTTTTGAGGTTACAACTAGTTTTGAATGATGATACAGGGTTCTGGTTTCAGCGCAATATTCTAGCATCAGTGATCTAATTGTTCATATTAACTGAATGTTGGTTGATGCAATTTTAAGTTTAAATTTTTTTTGATGGGTCCAATACGAAAATTGGATGAAACATGGCCTTCAGATTTTGGTGTTGTGATCCAAGAGTATCCAGTCTGAAAATTCATGAAACATGGTCCCTAGAAGAAGAAAGAAGGTCGTAGCCTTCTGTAGGTCAGCGCCTACATACTAGTAAACATATTGGCTAGTACAAGAGCTAGGGGGTTGCAGCTCCCTTCCAGTAGAAGTTGGAAAATGAGAGAATGTTTTAGCCTTTTGTAGGTGGGTGCCTGCATACTGGTATGAGTCTGCACCAGTACAAGATTGTAAACAAATTTTCTTATTATTAAAAGAAGACAGAGACGACAACAACAGGTGGTTTTCACCCATATTGGATTTCCACCTTAAAATCTTGGTGTTCATGTGTGTTGCTTATGTGTGATGCTTTATTCTGCTTTTATTGCACTTTCTAATAAGTTATTGATGTACTGGTTTAAGATCAACACATGATAAATTGTCTAAATCACAAGTTCTCTAAATATATTTTGGTTTCTTTAATCACAGTTGCATTTACAAGCTAGTTCACTTCACTGAAGTAGCGTATATAAATCTGTTTGGGAAATAAAATTATTGATCTGATAATACTGATTCACCCGTCCCCTCTCAGTATTATTTCCAACAGGAAGTTCTCATTGACAACACCACGTAAATTAAAGGAATCAGTGCAAATAACTTCTTCATTTTTGTACTAACCATATCCATTTCGTAGTTGAAAGCACCTTTCGAATAAAAAATGTTCTCAACACTACTAACTTACACAAATTTCTTTTCTTGATTATGTATATATACACTAGATATTACTTTTGCAAATAAAAAATTAGGTCTTACTATTGAAAGTGTGAAATATGTTAACATTTTTTTTATTATCAATAAAAAAAAATATATTGAGCTAAATATTTATTTATAGGACATGGAGAAGTGTAGAGGATGTTCATTATGCGGAAGAAGCTTTCAAGTTTTCACTTTGCGGTTAATAAGATTGTTTATGTTTATATTATTGATAAAAACAAAAATTTTGAATATATTTTTGGTTATTCTTTTGTCATTGATATGATTAATTGATAAATATGTTGGTATTAAAGGATTTTATTGCTATTATTTTTCTAGGAAATAGAGTTCACATATTATCGAATATGTGATCTCCCACATTATATTGAAAAATTTTCAAATGAAATAGAATATAATGCTTTAGTATTACATTTGTGCCATTGCTTTGTATAGTAAACAAATGCTTGTCCATTGACGATTTAGTAATCACATTTCAAATATACTTGTTCATTGAGCTTTAGCAATTATGTATCTAAACAGAGAAAGAAATAATAATAATAATTTGACTACGAACTATTTCTCAAGGAGAAACAAAACATAAATAATTTATAGGAAAACAAGTAAAATTATATAGATAAAACCAATTTCAAGTAAAATTCTTGTCTATGGACAACATATAGAGTCACAAAACAAATGAACCACAAGGTACCTAATACAGATATCGTAAAATCTATATCTGTGTTTGAAAACAAATATTGTGTACAATTCTTATGTTAACAAGTAAAACGGACAATGCTTAGAATAGAGTTTTGATTCCAACAAATAGAATAAAACTATCCATAATAATCGTTCTCTCACAAATAACTATGAAATATAACAATATGAGTTGACAACAAGCAGCGCCCCCCCCCCCCCCCCCTCCCCCCCACCACCCTAAAAGAAATAAAAATAAATAAAAAACAATGATCAACAACTGGTTAATGCAACTATCACCATGTTTCATGTTAAAATTATGCCACAAGAGCTTTATAAAACTTAGAATATTTTATTAATGATTGTTAAGGTAACGAGAAAAATGTAGTAACAAGCTACTTGTTTTTTACCTAGGTGGGAAAACTTATCATAACTCAGTTTTCAAACCAGTAGTGAGGACAATCATCTCTAGTTGTTATCCACAAATACAGGTTGACTCATCACCATTATTCAAGGAAAACCACGCCACCTGGAATAACTCATTGGTGGTCTGTAAGGGGGGAGGCTTTCACTCTTTCCAGATGCCTCTCGGCCTTGGGTCATTAACTTGTTTCCTTACGTTCGAGGATGACGGGCTCTTAGCCAAGTTCTTCCTCTTCTTCTTCTTCCTCTTATTATTATTATTATTATTATTATTATTATTATTATTGTCATAGAAGTTATATATAACTTACATCCTTTGTAACATCCCTTGTGAAAATTCCATGTAGTAAAAGTTAATAAAGGAAAAAGTAATAACCAACTCTGATGGGACACTTATTCCAAGCTGAATGTTAGGAAAATTCCTAGTGATGGGGATCACTTATGATAGATTAATGGCTAAGTAAGTTGGAAAAGGAAATGGCTAAGGATTTGGAAAAGAAAAATGGCATTTTTGCCACATTTAATTATGAAAATAATGGAAATTAGGAGAAAAGGGAGTTGAAAGGTCATAGGTTGCATGTGAGGAGGAAATTGAAGGAAAATAATGGAAAATGAAGAAGATAGAGGTCTCATTCATAAAAAGGCTTACGAGGATCAGTTGGTAACCTTTTGTCAGTTCACTTTTGGAGCTCTCTCATTATTCTCTCTCTCATACTCTTGCATAATTAGAGTTTTCTAGGAGCACCCTTGGAAGTTGTGTCATACTTAGATTTTTTGGGCAAGAAGGCAAAGGAAGAGTAGGAAATCGCAAGAGGACATCAAAATTAGCAGCTACATTGGGAGTTTCTTGCAAGTACCGAGTTGCATGTATGTTTTCCTCACTATTTTTTGCATGCATGGATATGCATGTGGTTTTTTGGTTGTGATCTGTCATTGGCATGGAAGATGGATGAGATTGACAGTGGGATGCCTAGCCTTTCCATTTCCTAGATAGCCATGGAGATTGTGGGTTTATTTTCATGTTTTGTTTTGTTTGTTCTCATGTTTCCTTAGCTTGGGTTGAGTTATTAGTCTCATATACTTGGTTGGAAAAATGCTCTGGAGTTGTGTAACAACTTGGATTGAGTTACTAGTCCCATCGCCTTGGGTGGGCAAACACTCTGGAGCCCTTAGTGGGTTGAGTTACTAATCTTGGAGCCTTGGTTCGACAAATGCTCTAGAGCCCGATAAAATTTGTAGGTTGAGTTACTAGTCTTGCAGCCTTGGATGGACAAACACTCTCAAGCCTTTGAGGGCTTGGATAGAGACCGATCAGATGATGGTTTTGTGATTTCTGACCATGAGGTGGAATCATTGTTTGATGGGTTAAGGTGGATGACCTCTAGAAGCCCTGGATGGTTTTGGATTGATGTGTTCTATTAGATCACACATTCATGCTTGGAATATGGCATGGCGATGAATAGCTGAAGAGAGATTTGGCTCATCCATTCTATGATTGGGTGAAACCTGGAAGTCTCATACCGGGTTTGGATTTTTCTTCGCCAATATGAGGTTATTTATCCTTGTATTTCTATGAGCATTATACTAGATTATATGTGGTTTATATGGTTGTGATTTCATTGGTATTTTTGATACTATTATGTTGGTAATGTATGTGTTTTATGATAGTATCTATGTGTGCCTCTCATCATGTTTTTACTTGTAAATGAATAGACAACGTATCTATGACCTAATGGATAAAATGGTAGTTGATGTGTTGAGGCATCAATGCTACTTAGCGATTCTCAACTAAATATGAGGCGAAATGCATGTCATAGCTAGTAGGGGTCCAGTCAAGGTCTCACTCAAGTGATTGTATTTATACTATCATTTCCTTGTTATTTTAATCTTCTGAATATGTCATTCAATTATGGGCAATGACTTTGGCTATGCACCTAAAAAAGTGTCTCAAATCCCAGGGACGTTGGCACAACACTATTCAAAAGAGTCCATGGATGCTTTCTTGTAGGCCTGTGAGAGCATCCAAATTCCCCTAGACATTAGCAAGCCCATAGCATGAGAATGTCCAGAGGTCAAGTGGTCCAAGAGCTCAGTGGGACCCAGGGGCTGGTTGGAAAAAAGGATGTATTGGTTCCTGAGGCTCCCAATGCTAATGTTGAATGTTTGTATGGTGTGTTTCCAACGTTTCCACTTCCTTAACATGACTTAGGAGGTAGAATCATATCATAGTGGCCTCTCGTCTCATGTTTATCCGATCTGGTTGATTTCTTGGGTAGATGTGGGAGGAGGGTGTCATAGAGTGGTATCAGAGCATGGTTCACCCCTCAAACTAGATGGGTTGTGTGTTGGTCAGGCATCTTAGCTTCATGTGTGTCTCTTACACTTGCATTCCATGTTCTTGTTGCATTTTCATGATGTTGATCGTAGTTGTAGTGATGTCATCATGTGGAAGTTGATGTTTTTATTGTGGAGTGCATCGTCATGAGTGTCTGGTTGGTTACATGCCATTATATATCGCTTACATGTATCGTTTCATACACATGGTGACATTCTAGAATGTTTAGTTACATTTTTTTATGCTTGGTTATATGTATCATTCTGATTGGTTTGGTTACAAGTACTGTTCATTTATGCTTTATTACATGTGTTTATGCATGTGTGTCGATGGTTATGCATTGTGTATGCATGTTCATGTTTGTATGTGGTCAAGTGTACAGTGATCTAGTGGTTGTTGTTACGCATGAGGTCCTGATGTGTGTCATTGTTAAGGTCGTGCATTGATGACTGGACCTTAGCTAGAATGATGGTTGCATGGTCATATAATTATGTGTTATGTTTCTATATGTTGTTAGGATTATGTTATACATGTATAATGCAGATTTGTTGATCTTGTAGACAAGCTATCCTCCCCGAGCTATACTAAGGTACATTGGTTTATTATGATTTGATTTAGCTAACATGATATACCTTGCAGGAATAAATATCAACCCACAAAGAGACGAGTTCATCATTGGGTAAGGGGTTGTACATTTGATTTGAATGGTATGCCTACATCAACAAATTTGAATGTATTACTGTCAAGATCATACAACATGTTATTGGGCATGGATTATTTGTATCTTCATATAACCAAGGTGGATTGTTACGAAAATCTATTGAGTGTTTGGATGACAATGGGGAACCAAGAGTTTTGCAAGGAAATAAGAAATCCACATCAGGTAGGATGGTGATAACTAAGCAAGAAAAGTGCAATCACGGGAAAGGGTGTATGTTATTCAGAGTGCACATCTCTAGTGACAAGGGTAAGGAAGTTTAGGATGTAGATGTTTTGAGTAGATACCCAATTCTACAACAATTCAAGGATGTATTTCCTGAGAATATTTCATAGTTGCCACCTAATAGGGAGGTAGACATTTCTATTGAGTTGGTGTGACAGGCATCTCTGACATCAAAAGAACCTTACATGATGAGCACACCTAAGTTGGTAGATTTGAAACTACAATTGAAGGAAATGTTGGACAAGCGATACATTAGGCCAAGTGTACCACCATGGGATGCACCGGTATTGTTTGCGAAGAAGAAAGACGGTACTCTCAGATTGTGCATTGACTACAAGTAGTTGAACAAAGTGACCATCAAGAATAGGTAGCCATTGCCAAGGATTGATGACTTGTTCGATTAGTTGAAGGGAGAGGCGATGTTCTCGAAGATTGATCTAAGATCCGGATATCATCAGGTACACATCAAAGAGGAGGGCATTTACAAGATGACATTCCAAACTAGCTATGGGCATTATGAGTTTGTCATATTTCTATTTGGCTTAACTAATGCTCCATCTATATGTATGTGCTTGATGAATAGTGTGTTGCGTTCGTACTTGGAAAGTTTGTTATTGTGTTCATTGATGACATATTGGTATATTCTAAAAATGAGGAAGAACACGTCGAGCATTTAGCAGCAGTGTTGAGGTTGTTGAGAGAGCATCAATTGTATGCCAAGGTTAGCAAGTGTAGTTTCTTTCAGAATGAGGTACACTCCATGGGGCATGTTATCTCCAAGGATGGAATTGCAATAGATCCAGAAAAGATAAGGGCCATCGTGGAGTGGGTAGCTCCTAAGAATGTGGATGAGGTGAGATCTTTCATGGGGTTGGTAGGCTATTATAGGAGGTTCATCAGGAACTTTTCATAGCTTTCTTATCTTATCACATCCTTGTAGAGGAAAGGTAAGAAGATTGAATCAATACAGGAGTGTGAGGTTAGTTTTGAGCAGCTTAAGCAGTTTTTGAAACATGCACCAGTGTTAAAGATTTCATATCTAGACAAAGAGTTTATAGTATGCACAGATGCTTGTGAGGAGGGACTTGGTGGAGTCCTTATGTAGGATGGATAGGTGGCATGCTATGAGTTACGAAAACTAAATGAGCACAAGCAGTACTATCCCACACATGATCTTAAGTTTGTAGTGATTATAAATGGGTTAAAGACGTGGAGACACTATCTTCTAGGAAGGAGATTTACATTAATGAGTGACCACAGTGGTTTGCGGTATCTATTTGACCAACCGAATCTGAATGATAGGTAGGCTCGGAGGTTGGCTATAATTAGTGAGTTTGATTTTAAGAAGATATATATCAAAGGTAGAGAGAATATAGAGGTAGATGCTCTCAGCAATTGGATACAGGTAAATCACTTAGCAGCTATGAGATCTTATGGGACAAACTTACAGGATAGGATCGTGGAGGAAGGTTAGTAGGATGTTAGATATATGAAGATTATGGAGAGGTTGCAACTGAATGGAGGTACAGGTATCGATGATAGTATAAGTAAAAGTATAGGTGGTAGTACAAGTACAGGTACAGGTATAGGTTTAGGTGCACAGGATGTGGACTATTGCCTTACAACATATGGATTAGTTAGATTCTGAGACAAGATATATGTGCCAAACAACAGTGAGCTCAAGAAGGTGATCTTGAGGGAGTTTCATGCCAAACCATATTCAGGTCACACAGGTTATTAGAAGACACTCAAAGAAATGAAGGTTTTTTATTATTGGTAAAACCTGAAGATGAATATACCAGAGTTCGTGGCTAGGTGTTTTGATTATCAACATGTGAAGGTAGAATGTAAGGACCCAAGTGGACTACTGCAGCCGATTGAGATTTCAGTGTGGAAATGGGAGGTCATTTCAATGGACTTCATCACAATTTTTCTTAGGACATTGAGATAGCACGATTCCATCATGGTTGTTGTGAAAAGGTGGAAAACAGGTTTCACATTTCATTCTCATGAAGTCTACATTCTTAGTTAGTGATGTATAAAAAGTATTCATCAAAGATGTGGTCATATTTCTTTGTGTTCCGAAGAATATTGTGTCAAACAGGGATGTGAAGTTCACTTCCAAAGTTTCTAAGGAGCTATTTGTAGGTTTGGGCACAGAGTTGGCCTTCTGTACATCTTATCATCCGCTGACAAGTGAACAAATAAAGAGGGTCAATAGGATATTGGAGGACATGTTGAGGATGTGTGTGATGCACTAGTAGTGAAAGTGTGAAGAGTTTCTTCTGCTAGTAGAGCTCTTTTACAATAATGGATATTAGTAATCTTTGAGGTTGATTATGTTTGAGGCACTGTATGGGCGAAGTTACAATACTCTTTTTAGTTGGAGTGATCCATTTAATAGGGTGTTGATTGGACTAAACATGTTGGAAGACATGGAACAAGAAATGCAGGTAATTAAGAAGAATCTAAAGGCTACACAGGATATGTAGAAGAGTTATGCAGATCAAAACAGGTTGTTCAATGAGTTCCAGGTTGCAAAACAAGTGTACTTACACATCAAACTAAAGAAGATATCCTTACGGATTGGATCATGTGCCAAGCTAGCACCAAGGTTTTGTGGACCCTTCAATATCATTAAGAGGATTGGGACAGTAGCCTATCGACTTGCACTGCTTCTGAAAGTGAAATTCCATGATGTTTTCCATGTGAGATTTCTTAACAAGTATATTAGAGATGTTGATCATGTGATTGAGTGGTATGTATTATGGGTGGAACCAGATGGAGAATTCCAGCTGAAGCCTTAGTGTATATTGTAGAAAAAGGTGCTCATGCCTTAAAACAGAAAAAATCTAGCAAGCTAAAGTGCAATTGAAGCACTTTGGGCCCAATGAAGCTACATGGGATATGGAAGATCAAATGTGGGCTATATATCCTTCCTTGTGTGCTAGTTGAGGCAAATTAGTTTTGGTGTGTTGTTTTGGTATATGTCTTGGTATATGTTTTGGTATATGTATCTCACTATTGTCCTTGAAAAATTGAGGGTGTGATTATTAGTAAGTGTGAGGTTGGATTCATAACAACCATCTCCGTGTCAATGTAATGTCCCCAATCATTTTAGAATAGAGGTATCATTGTGAGTCACCTAACTATATCCTTTAGGCTAGAAAGAGAGAAAACGTTATGATGAGAGTAGAGAGTTTTTCCCAGCTCACCCTTATACTATTAATAAATAAAAAGCGGGAAATTGTTATTAATAAAAAAAGGGGGAACTCATTATTATTAAAAATGGGGGACAAAAGTGACTTCATCAATTAAAATTAAAAAGGGGAGTTATAGAATTTGTGAAGAGATTCAATCAAGCCTTATAAAATGATATCAATGTCCACTCACCAATGATTCTAATTTTGGTATTCATTCTTTTGTTTTGATTTTGGCTCAAGGGAAGCAATCTCCACCATGAGAGATCCGCACACTAGTTTCATTGGTTCATAGTCAATTTTGGTTGTCCTCCACAACAACCCTAGTTAGCCATTAGAGAAGATCTTTCATATCTTCTATTTGTGCACATTCCAGGAAATTATTATATTCATCATTGATTTTTATTTGTAGGGTATCTTCAGACTATTTCTCAAGGTACCAAAGGAAGTATAATTTTCAGAGTTAAAGCGTTATAAGATCAAACCAATCCATATATTTCCTAAGGGTCGAGTTCAACTAGTTATTCTAATTTGAGGCCAAGTTATTTTACTGATAGACTCAGTATTAAATTTGGAGACCATGAATCACCATTTTTGAACGAGATCATGGGAATTTTTAGAGGCGCCAAGGATTACATCTTATATAGGTTGAGAATATCTACAGAAAGGAGTTGAGAACCTCTTATCATTAGGGGCTAAATACATTGCTTCATTATAGTCAAGTTTCTTGGTTTTTTAGAGTGCGATTATCATTAGTTAGTAGATTTATATCCCTTGTAATTTTGGGCATATTTATGAGTAGTTGGTATACCAAAATCATTGGTATTGTTGGGTGTAATTATTTTTTTATTTGGCAAGGCTAAGACCCTTGTAATCTAGGGAAAGATCATTATTGTTGGTATACTAAGTTCCTTGAATTTTTTGGCACTACTATTAATAATTGGGTGGGCCAAAATACTCTAAAATTCTAGGAATAATAAATATTTGTTGGAAGACCAAGAGCCTAGGCTTCCTGGGCATAAATATATTCAGTAGAAGGTTATGTTTCCATTTTTTCTTGATTGTATATCTCATCGATTGACAGGATGATAAATCTGCTCCTAAAGTAGGCCAAAAGAATTCATTCAAAGGTGTCCAATTCCTGAAGATAAATAATTTATCCGTTTTTGTGATTGATCTAAGGAGGGACTAGTCATTCTCTGATAAATTCATATTGTGGTCGATTTATTCCAAGGGGTATATAGATATTCCATGTCACTACCTATAGCCTGATCTTTGAATTGATTTGTTGAATTTCTAGTGCTTAATGGATGATTGTTATTGTAATTATAAGAGGATGCATTCTATTCATCTTGGTAGATCAATTCCATGTCTTGTGAAGAAGTCAAAAGCCTACACCATTTAAGTCCAAATACAATTTCTCTTTAAAATTTGAGCTCGCAATTGTTGGAATGTCAAGATCTCCAGATTGGAGATCGAAAGCTCTTAAAATTTAGAATAAGGAATGGACCTATATTCAGAGTCATCACTATAATCTAAACTATGTTCAAGAGGCCAATTTAATTTCTAAATTCATAGTTGGAGAAAAGTATCATCTATATTGGAGAGATAGATTTTTATACTAGATTATCATTCCTGAAGGCTGAGCTTGTTGCTATTAAAATTATCTCTTTGGAATTACATTAATGGAGCTATCATCTGTGGAGAAATGATTTACTAAAGAGGAATCAAGGTTCTTAGTCTTATTTATCATTGTATTTCTCTCTCTATCGAATCAGTTGAAGTTTTTATTTGCGCCATAATTAATTATTTTGCAAGTGTTTCTAGTTTTCTCATGATATGTTAGACAAAATTTCTCACTGAATTTTCTCGTATATTCATTGTTTCTCAGAATTTTATGGGTTGTTCTCAATATGTTCAATGAAAATTTTGAGGGAAAATTATTTGTAGAAAGTCACTAATGATGGTTTAAAATTGTTAAATAAATTTGGAATATAATTTTTTGGCACATTTTAGCTATGGTATATTACAGTCAACCCTTGCAAGGAATGATTATACCTTCTCTAACTATTATCTGGTGTTTGATTTTATTCTTGATGAAAATAAAGTTCAATTGAATAACCTCATCTTTTCGTTGGATGTCAAGAAGGCCTTCGATCTTATGGCATTGTTGGATTCTTATCATTTGATTTCTCAATTCATTATATGCATCAATTATATCAAAAGAGTTTAATCATTGATTATAATTGGTAATTTAAAAATATGGTTTTCTCATATATTTTCAAATCTAATGATATTTGATATATTTCTAACATATAGTAGTTCGGTAGATTGAGGAAGACATACATTACAAATACTTGTGCTTGTTTGTATAATAAATTTTTTATTAAATAATTTTTAATAAATTCACTAATTCCTTTGACACTATGACTTAAAATCCACTTGGATAGATTCTCTTGCTTAATTAATTAGAAGGGAACATTTTGAAGGAGACCCAAAGTGACACCATCTAGGTGGCTCATTTGTTCCATATGTAAGAGGGCCATCATATTCGCAGTATCAATGCAATGATAGAGAAGACTTAGATATGGGTGTGAACGATATCATATATATAAAATAAATTTAATTTTAAAGATGTTTAACAAGGTGAATAGTTGTGATGCACCATAGTCCTTGCCTCTACCACTAATTAATTTATCAATGGAGTGCTTCTTGTGCATTTATTTCATTTTGAATATCTTTTTCTACACAACTAATCGTTTTCTCATATATATGTTATTAAATCCTTATATGTAGTCATTTTCTCATATATTTCGCACTCGAATTGTCTCATTATTACTAAATTTGTACAATAATTTTAGCATAATTAGTAATTGTTTTGTCTTTGGTTCATAGTTATTATCTGTTTTAGCTAAAATAAATTAAAATGAAACTATTTATTTCTAAAGGATAAAAATTTGGATCATATGCATTTGTCTACACAATGAGCCTTAGAAAACAACTTCATTAGCTAAGAAACTAAAAAATGTGAACTGGAAATCGGCAGAGCTGAATCGTTAATGTAGGATTTTCATTTCATTTTTATTATTCTACATTTGTTATATTTCGAGCCTTACAAAACAAGTTCATCAGCTAAGAAATTGGAAAATGTGAACTGGAAATCAACAAAGGTGACTCGTTAATGCAGGATCTACATTTCATTTTTATTATTCCACATTTCCTATATGTCATTATTATGGTTTCCATAGAAGCATAATGAAAATGGCCTTGCAACATATTACTAAGATC
The DNA here is from genome assembly GCA_000404065.3 of Pinus taeda. Classification (NCBI taxonomy): domain Eukaryota; kingdom Viridiplantae; phylum Streptophyta; class Pinopsida; order Pinales; family Pinaceae; genus Pinus; species Pinus taeda. The sequence goes on along the minus strand of APFE030183186.1, from coordinate 92,523 downwards.
TCAAGCTTCCATTGTATGTATTTCCACATTCAACCAGTTGAATTAAAACCAATATTAAAAAGGAATTATAATTAAAAGGATTCTATGCATTTTCCTCATCCCACACAAATTCTTCACATGCATTTGTTCTTCGTACAATATTTTCACACGAATAACCATATTTCAAGATAATAATTAAAATGTCCACTACGAAAGAATCTTTCAAGATTAAATTATATGGTTTTCCTTGTCTTTACGATATTTAATTGATTCTCTTTGCATAAAGGTTTTCAGCCTATGTTTGCAATAAAGCCTTTTATTGACAATAGTTTAGTATTAAAAATCAATACTTTATGCTTATATTATTGATAATGTTTCAATTGTAAATAATTAGGCATACGTGCATAAGTGTGAATAAGTTGTATTGTGAAAAGGAATCTTTCAATGTGTTTCTAGATAGATTTCTCTAAACAACTAACCATTTTCTCGTATATACATTATTAAATCCGTATTCGAGAGTGTCTTTCACACTTGCATTTTCTCATTATTGTTGCCTCTACACAACTTTTTTCGCACAACTAATAGTCGTTTTGTCTTTTGTTAATAATTATTAACTATTTTAGTTAAAATAAATTAAAATGAAACTATTTGTTGGTAAAGGATAACAATGCGGAGCATATGCACTTGTCTGCACAATGAACCTTACAAAACAAGTTCATCAACTAAGAAATTGCTAAATGCAAATCAGAAATTGGTAAAGGTGAATTGTTAATGTGGGATTTTCATTTCATGTTTATTATTCCACATTTTCTATAGGTCAATATTACTTTTTCCATAGATGCATAATGAAAACGACCTTGCCATATCTTATTTTTGGTCTATAAAGCTTTGTTTGCACAACTAGTTGCTTTGTCGTTTAAGCTCTCAAGCTTCCATTATATGCGCTTATGCATTCAACCAACTGAATTAAAACCAATATCAAAAAAACATTACAATTAAAAGGCTCCTTTGCATTTTCTTCATCCCACGCAATTTACGCACATGCATATTTTCTCTGCATAGCTTCTGCACATGAATAACAATCCATGTATAGCTCCTTCCTTAGATAATAATTAAAATTTCCATTGTGCGGAGGAAGATTTCAGGATTTCATTGTACTATTGTTTTTGTCTGTATTGATATTTAATTGATTATGTTTGCATAAATATTTTCAACCTACGTTCGCATTAAAGGATTTTATTGCCAATAGTTTAGTTTTAAAAATGAATACTTTATGATTATGTTATTGATAATATTTTAATTACAAATAATTAGGCATATGTGCAGATATGTGTATAAACAATATTGTGCGGAGGAAATATTTCAATGTGTGGATTGTTCTATTTAGCACAAAATTCTATTTATTATTAATATTTTATTTAGTATTAAATAAGGCGTATTTTCTCAATAACATTATCTATGATTAGATTATTAGTTAATTTATTATATCCGATAAGCAAAATCAAGGCTGCATGTCTTGGGAAAATCAGAACATTGGAACAATAGCTTATGCACCACCTCACACAATGGAAACTAACAATATTAATCATTCCAAAAATATTTATAGCTGTAAAATCAAAATCCCTACGCAACTGCTCTTCCATAGAAACTTTGTAATCCGCATAGTAAACACTTCAAAAATCAAAACATTGGAACAATAACCTATGCACCACACCGCACAATGGAAACTAACAATATTAATCATTCCACAAAGATACCTAGCTCTAAAATTAAAAACCCTATCAAAGTTTTCTTGAGCTCAAACTACATAATCTGCACAGGGTAGGCTTTGCACAACAAAGCATGATAATATTCTGTGTTCTCCCACACATACCATGTCCTCTGTAAACATTTATACAATATATGATCTGGAAATTTGTAAAAGTATCTCCACACAAAAAATTTTGTAGCTGGCCACTAGCCCTAGCCCCACCCCTGCTTATCTTATTCATAATATTTTAATTTGTATGAAAGTGCAAAGAAAGTTCATTTTGCAAAGGAATACTTCAATGTACAACAAATAATGTGTATTTGTTTATCTTTACAGCTAATTAAATAGGGTCTGCATTTCGCCATATTTTTGTCTCAGTGCATGGGTAGACCATACCGGAGAAATTATTTATTTTAGTAAACCGTTGACCTATATGAAGTTATTGCTAATATTTTAATTGTGAATAAATTTCGAATATTTGTTTCTTCAAGCTCTTGTGTGGGGGAATATATGCACTTTGTACTAACTGCTAATATTATTTCTCATGTATTAGTTATAACTTTTGCTACGTACATGATTATGTAAAAACCACATTAATATTGATTGTGGGTGTGGTTTTGAGTGCATATTTCGCCCACATTTACATTTCAAACTATGCCTATTCTACTTTTCTTTCTCCACACAATGATATCTGTAAATCTCCATTCTCACATCTTATATCTTTATGCAATGTTCATATCTATGAATATGTTTCAAATAAGGAATTAGTGCAAAATTGCATAAGAATTATATTGTGCGGAGTAGGATTTCAATGTGTGGAACACCACACTTTGAACTAAATGTTTTCATTACTAAAATTTTAGTATTAAACAATGCATATTTGTTGTTCGCTATAAGAACGAGGCAAGTGTTGGACTTATAAAATATTCTTGCTAATATTTTAGTGATAAATAATGTATATCCCCTTGTCTCTACAGCTAATTAAGTGGGGTCCACATTTCATCTACATTTTTGTCTTAGCCCATGCTTGTTCCACATTGATTTCTCCTTCCGATGATGTCTACACAACTTCCTCTTAACACACTATATCTGGAGAGGTATGCGAAGTTATTTCTAATTCTTTTAAGTGTAAATAATTCTCATTTTCCAATATTTTGAAGATGTGTTTGTTTAGGATCTTGTGGAAGTGCTCTTTATGTGGATTTCCACATTTTTCACTAAATATTAAAACTATAGTTTATATTTTAGTTAAGAATAATGCACATCATCACTCAATTTAGTAAAACGTAGGGCATCCGGTAATTTTAGAACAACAATGACACCTTCGCATAACTTTGACCGCACAAACTTTACATGAAATGCTTGTATTGCTAGTATTATTGCTAATACGTTAGTTATAGATAATGCATTGCAGTAGTTAATTGAGTAAACGTTTTGTGGAATACACAAAAAGCTATGTAAAAAGATGCATTTTATTGAACAAAAGCTTTGTTTGTACAAAGGAAGTTCAATGTATGTAGAACGTTTTTTGTGTGGAACTCTGCATTTCACACTAAAATCTTTTATTACTAATATCATTGGTAGTATTTTGGATTGGAAAATTCAATTTTCATATCATTGGACAGATTCACTGTTCACGCTTAAACGATTTAATCAAATCTTAACTCAGATGAATTGCAGTTAGCAATATTGTTCATTTTTATTTTAATCAATAATATAATATGAGATATAAAACAAATATTTAAGCATATGGTCAAATACAAATAAAAAACTTTATCATAAAATCAATATGGTCAAGTGGTTTTAAATGAAAAATAGTTCCTATTGTTCAATTTGTAAATAACAACCAGGTCACAAGGTGTTTAGATTCAAGACATAGGCATTACAAATTTTCTCAACAGTATCTTGAAACAAATTTAATTTAATTTATATCTATGACTTTTGGAATTATATTTTTTACGTGCAATATTCCTTATGTAAAACTTTGACTGTATTGAAGCAAGTTCTTGTGCTCAGCTCAAATTTTCATTATAATATTCTATTATTAAGAGATATATGTCTATAATGCCAAATCATTGTCAAATGTTTAATTTTGTTTAAAGCAACAATACAACACTAAATGTAATAGAAAAGTTGAAAGAATATTTTTGGAAACTTACAGAAAACAATGTGTCAAAATAAAATGTCAATGAGTGTGGCCATAACTCAAATTTCTACGAGTATTCAAAACATTGTCTTCAAAGACAAAATTGTTAAATATAATCACAATTTTCCAATGAAAATTGTAAAGTAAATGGATTTGTTGTAGTGGAAAATGGTTCTCCACTTCCTTGAATGATATCTACAGCTAGAACACAACAACATGTAAGGTGTATTATGAGTCTGTGGCTCGTTGAAGAAGAACACTAACCGTTCTTTTAATGTAGTCCTTGTTGGGGGAAATTGTGACTTCCATTTTCATGTTTTTGGTGAAAATCTCTTTTTCAATTTCTTTATTTTCTTCCTGCGCATCTACAACTGATCTAGCATTTTTCTTATTGACCTTGGAAAAAGTAATTAACCATGCCTTAATATGTTCTGCAGTAAAATCAATGATGCTAACAAAATTTTCTTTCATTTTATTTTTTTTCTTCCTAAAAAGATATTTGTAACATGTCGTTTGAAATTGGCTCAGGTTCCTGCAACATATCTAGATTGTCTAAGAATTTTATAATGACCATTTCCCTGAAATATGCATCATCTCTCCGTTTGGATAGTTACCTACAAGAAGACTTGATATTCTCAAGTGTACTAACCCTTTTCACCCATCCAACATCTAATTGCTTCATTCGTTCAACATTTGGTAATTGTTGGTTTTTATTTTCAAAATAAGAAAGTATCGCTAGCCTACACTTAAAATTATTTAATTCATCATCAACGAATTTCTTGTCTTCTGTTATTACTATTAACCATGCCTGTAAATTTTGATATTTGATCTTGCAAACGCATTAAATTGAAAATTGCTTGTCATGTATCTTCAATAATTTCTAATTTTTCACATATGTTCTCAAGGATATACGTATTCACTACATTAAGTAGATTCACAGCCTGGTTAAATGTCCGTGGTGTTGCAACAACAAGACTTAACAATAAAGGTGATTGTACTGCTAGTGGAGTCATTGTCAGAGGAACTGGGTTTATTAAGAGTGTCAATTTTTTGTTGGTCTTGTCATACTTTGCATTTTGTAATGAGATATGACATTCATCAAAAATAATTTCCTCTTTTACAATTTGCTCCATTACTTTTTTTATTCTCTGCTAAACCAATAGCAACTCAGTTAGGTTGTTCATTGTTATAACTTTCTATGTCTATAGCATGTTCAATTATTTCTCTATTGACCAAAATTTTGGACTTGGGTGTTTGAACTGTATCCGTTTTGTCTAGAAAGAATTTTCAAAAATGCTCTTCCTCATGTCGACGATTTGGTGATTGACCAATAACCAATTTTCTAGAACCAAGATTTTTTCTTTTTTCATGAGTCGTGGATGATGATGCACTAAGAATAGGCGTGGAAGGAAAATATTATTATGCATGGTTTAGCGATTTTTGTTTTTTTTCCTCGGTTATTCTTTGGGCATCCATTGTCGATATTTAATATTTTATTTCCTGCAAATTTAATAAACTATGCCTTGTGAAACATATTTGCTTGTAGATTATGACATGCAAAAATTGCATTCGTTCTTTCTTTTCATGCAATTTAAATTATTAGGGCAAAGAAAATGAAAATACCAAAGGAAAAAGAGAAATTAATAGGGAATTGAAAGGATGCAATCATAAAATACATGTCCCTAAATAATTTCTAAATAATTGGTAGAGTTCCTTTGTTCATAATATGTGTAATGAGAAAATACAAATCCCTAAACAATTCTACACAGAAAGAAATACATTATATAGAGAATTGTGAAAGAATCTTAGCATTTGCGAAATTAATTATCGAATACTACTAAATCCCCTAAGAAGTGAGACCAAGAAAGTATTTGCTAGAGAAAATGTCTATGTTTCTATTCTTTTTCGTTGGCAGGTTCAAATATTGCTTTGTTGCTTTATAATTGCATATATCTTGATTCGTTTAAGTGCTACTTATATTTGTCTCCAATGTCACATAAATTTGAAATTTGTTGTTGCAATGGAAATTTCCATTTGTTGCTATCTTTAATGTGAAAACTACCAGATATGACACTCTTAATAAATAACAATTGAAAATATCAAAGACAACGTTTATGGGAAGTAATATAAATAAGTTCTCCACTAACTATGTATTTTTTTGTTGATTTAATATCATTGAAATATGTGCCATACAAAAGAAAATTATGATACAATTTCAGACCTTTGTGTGCCTATATGACATTATGAATGGTTTTCCAATGCATTTTCCGACTTAAATTTCCCAAAATATGTCAATGGTTTCTTGACAGTCGTTCAAGTTTTCGAAATAACTAAATGCATATGTGAAGTAATAATAGAAAAATTTCATGACAATTATGAAAATTAGCTTTGAAACTGCCAACAATAATTGTTAACAGTTGTAAATGAATATCATGCATAAAAGAGTTTCCTAATTTCTATAGCAAATTGATTTAGTTACTAAGTTGGCCCCCACAAGTAAATTGTTGACGATTTGTTTTATTTTGATACTGAAAAAGCTAATTGTCTATCGAGGCCACAAATTTTCCCTAAAAGTTAATTTGTGTAGGATAATGGAACAAATCATGATGGAATTTCCACAATCTTCCAAGTGAATTTGTCACCTTCTGACAAGAGTTTTAATTTAATAAAGCCATTAATCATGATTAATAGTGTGATGCCAACATTCCTCACTGCCATTCTTCCACAGCTATTACAGAATTTAGATCTAGTTTATTGACATGTTCAACACTTTCAACAAAATAGAAATTAAAAATTTCAAAGAAAACGTTAGCGATAGATGGTGAAATAAATATCAAGATTCGAAAATTATTTGTTTTCCTACATTGGTAATAAATATTGTTTTAATGTTGCCACTATATGTGTACTAAATAGAAGAAATGTATGAAATAAAATAAAAAAGAGTTCATTGTAATCATGTAAATTATTATACAGGTATTCAATATTGTGGTAAAAGAATATTGTGTACAGAAAAATGCCAAAACGTTTACATTTAGTATAGTATTAAAGGCCCTTAATTAATTATTTTATTGACACTAAAGCATGTCACTAAACATTAGCATATAGCTTCCTTTGCATAGTGGTCTGTATATTTTTATTTGGATAAATGCTAGACAAATATTTGGGAAACATCAAAGCATTGTGGAACATGCATTTGTTGTCAGATATGTACAACCATTTCTAGATAGCTACTTTTGTATTCAATAATGTCATTCACTTGACACAGTCAAAGAAAACTGAACATGCATTTGTCCTTCGAACATGCTTCTTCTAAATAGAAGCTACACCATTCAGTAATGTCAACATAATAATAACACCTTCACATAGATTCTACCACATATGATAGTCATTAGATTTAATGCTATTAAATAATCATTATTACAATTGCATCAGAAATTGGTCTTCTTTCTTTGAAACGACAACATAATGGATCCAAATATATGAAAAAGGATGGTGTTTCAAATATGTGCAGAAGGATGGTGTCTAGAACAAGGATGATAAACTTCTGCATTCACATACATTCAGACTTCGACGTCACTCTTCATAGTAAAATATCTACACAAGGGCTGATGGTTTATGCACATGCTAAATTTAATAGATTTTGTGTTCTGAAGGGGAACTATGTTTTTTTTTGTTGCATTAAGTACTTTTCTCTCTATATTTTTGTTTGAACAACTACGAAACTGCTAGTTGAATGCAAATAGTAATTGCAGAAATATCAAAACCATATAAAATATCAAATCTCATTTATCAATTTTAGTGTTGTGTATTATAGTGGTTTTTAGCTAAATTATTATTTGTGTTTATGACATATTGTATCTCATAACCATCATAACAATACAACACAACATACAAACTGCTGAAAGAATTCTCTACATTTCTGATAAAGAAACTTGGTATTCACGCCTAACATACAAAAATTAATTAAAAACAAGTACTACTATTAATATTCATTTAGTAAATCCACACTCAATGATGCTATCATAGCTAGTTTCAAAGATATCGATATGCACTCTATAACTTTTATTCGAACACTTATGAAACTACTAGTTGAATTTTAGTGTTGCGTACTGTAGTGGGTTTTAGCCAAATTGATATTTGTGTTTATGACATATTGTAGATCTCATAACCATCATAATAATAGTATATAACATGAAATCTACTGAAATAATTTTCTACATTCACAATAAATAAACTTGCTATTCACACCTAGTAAGCAAAAATTAATTAAAAGCAAGTACTACTATTAGTATCCATTCAGTATATCCACACACCGTGACATTATCACAACTAGTTGCAAATATATTGATAAGGTCGTATCTATCAATATTATAAAATGCCCTTTTCGATATCTGATCCAGGTGGATATTGGTGGCCAGCCACCAATTCCACTTGGACCCCCACCATTGTTTCTTTCAGTTTTTCAGTTTCCTTAATTGTAGCACAATTTACTATTTTTAGTAGTTTTTCAAGTCCTAAACTTCTGGAGCCATTTTGAGGCCCTAAACGACGTTTTTTGGAAATATACCACCAGTGATTTTTAATATAACGTTGTCTTTTCCGTCGTATTCCTCAGAGAGATATTTCCAACGGGTTATCATGTGTGTCAAACAGAGATAATATGACCAAGTCACGACCCCAGGAAGTTGGTTCTCCAACTCACCCCAATGGGGCCCATAAACTATTGGTGTTACATCTCCTTAGGTTAGGGTTTTGGTTGTTTAGGGTTTGATCTTATTGTTCAATAATAAAAAGGCCCTTGAGCCTCATTGTAAGGTAGTTTAGGGGCATGTAGCCACCACATCTCTTCTCAGAGATAAGCTACCATCGCCCTATCTGGTTTATTTCCATTTCTATTTGTACGGATACTTCAGTATTTTACATTAATGAAATGAAGTATTATTTCCGTTGCATCTCTCTATTTATGGTTATCTCTGTAATTTGATGCGTTCTTGTTTAAATCTAGATCAGTGGTATCAGAGCGGTCTATTTTTTCTCTGTTTTTCTTTACATGTCCCCAATGAGGTCAGTATATAAGGAGTTAGGGCTTGAACTAGTCAAACCTTTGCAAGACCAACCTCGCAAATCTCGACAGCCTCCCATGGTGGATGAGAAGAAAGACGAGGGGGCAGGAGATCCTATCAAAATATTACTTGAAGAAGCCCTCGAGCGACAAAGGAACGCGATGATGGATAGCTTTGCCCAGATCCTTCAGTGGCTACCCAGGGGCGATGCATCAGTTTCTAATAGCTACTTTGGAAATGCCACACTGTTTAAGGTACAAGTTAATTTTGAAATCCCCATATTTGAGGGTCATATAGACATAGATGTCGTCGATAAATGGTTAAACCTGCTAGAGGGTTATTTTTCTGTTCATGATTTTTCTAGTCGGGAAAAGATTATTTTCGCTCTTCTCAAAGCAGCCCCCCACATCAAGGACTGGTGAGAAACCTACTACGGGCAGAAGGATGAAAGTACATGCTCACTATTTTCAACTGCACCCACTTGGAATTCATTTAAGGATGCCATCAAGGAGTAGTACTACTCTGTCAGAAGCTATGAGGATCAATACATAAAGTGGACCACGCTACGGCAGGGAAGGGACCAAGACATGTCAGATTTTACCAATATGTTCCATACATTTCGCACAAATTTGGGTATCAAGGATTCAAAGCAGCATTTGGTACTCAAATATCACAGCTGCCTGCACAAGTACATCCATGAAGAAATAGAATTACTGAACATCTCCTCGCTCGGCATGGCATACCAATATGCCATCAAGTTCGAGCAAAATTTTAAACAGAATAAGCAAGACTTTGGATCTACAAATCCAAAGAAAGGGAAAGGTGCCTCCAAACTACAGAACAAAGGACAAAGCCAAGGTGGGGTGGCCCAATACATCCCACCAAAGCTGCAAGAAAAGAACAGCATCGTGAAGCCAAAAAAGGACACGAGAAAGTAGTGTGAGTTCCATAAGAGCTCCACTCACAAGAGAAGTGAGTGTCAGGCCAAGAAGTCATTGCTGGCCGAGCTAAAGGTTTCAAAATTAGAAGCATTTTTAGACTCTGAGTCAGAACCTCAGAAGGGGAATGACAAAGGGAAGCAAATTATTGATGCGAAGTCCAATGCCACTGTTGCCACCACGAAGATCCAGAGGGAGGAACCCGAAGATCCAAAAGAGGAGGAGCATCTCTTCCACTCCTAGATGTGGATAAAGGGCTCCCTACTACAGTTCATTGTCGACAGCGGGAGCCAAAAGAACCTCATTTTGGAAGAGGTCATGAAGCAACTGGGCTTACCAACCACAACACATCCATAATCGTACACCATCGGGTGACTTCACCAAGGACAAGATCCTCGTGTGAGCCAACAGTGTCGCCTTCCATACAACATCAAGCCCTTCATGGATGAGGTATTGTGTGGCATTGCTCCCCTTGAAGTTTGTGATGTATTATTAGGACAACCATACTTGTGGAAGTGACATGATGTGTATGAATCAAGGCCCCGTGTTGTTATTGTTACTTTGGGAAATAAGTTGTACAGGAGACCAGAGGCAGCACTGCCTATTGCCATCTCTTTGGTTACTAAAAAACAATGCAGTAAGTTCATTTCCAAAATCGGGAAATTTGTTTTCCTCATTATATGCCCTCAAGGAAAGAAGAAGGTGGTGGCCATGACCTCTAGACAGGGCCCCTCCACACGACAACTACAGATGGACAAGGTCGTGTAGAAGTATGAGGACATCTTCACCTCCCTCGTAGGGGTTCCTCTGCATTGTTAGGTCAAGCACTCCATTGATATGACCCTAGGTGTGCCACTACCCAATGGACCAATATATCAGTGATTCGTTCTGGAGAACGATGAAATCAAGAAGCAGATTCAGGAGTTGCTGCAGAAAGGTCACATCCATCCGAGTTCATTGCCCTGTGAGAGCCCAATCGTGTTGGTACAAAAGAAGGATGGGTGTTGGAGACTCTGTATTGACTATCGTGCACTGAACGAGATCACTGTCCATAATAGGTACCCAATCCCATAGATTGATGACCTCCCGGACCAACTGAAGGGGGCAAAATATTTCAGCAAGATCGATTTGAAGTCAGGATATCACCAGGTACCAATCGAACCCTCCAATGCATGGAAGATTGCATTCAAAGCCAAGGAGGGCCTTTTCGAATGGTTGGTTATGCCTTTCGAATTAACGAATGCTCTTGCAACCTTCATGAGGTTAATGGATGACATCTTGCGGCCATTCACCAACTCATTTGTAGTGGTATGCTTAGCTGATACCCTGATCTTCAGCCAGAGTTGGGAAGACCACCTCCACCACATCCAACAGGTTCTCCAAACACTGTGGCAACACAAGTTATGTGCCAATTTGGAGAAATTCACTTTTGGCATGACCTAGGTTTAGTATCTGGGATACATTATTGATGAAAAACGGGTGTATGTAGATCCAACCAAGATCTAAGTCTTCCATGATTGGCCATCTCCAACCACTCTGACAGAGCTCCACAACTTTCTAGGTCTTGCCAACTTCTCCCACAAGTTCATGTTGGGATTTTCTCATATCACTTGGCCCTTGAGTCAAGTCACCAAGGGAGGAACAAAAGTAAAATTCTTTTGGTCTGAATCTCAACAAAAGGCATTCACAGAGTTGAAATATCGCCTCTGCTCAGTACCAGTGCTCGCATTACTAGACTTGCAACAACCATTTGAGGTCGAGACAAATGCCTCTCACTATGCTATTGGGCCAGTCCTTACTCAACACGAGCATCTAGTGGCATATCATAGTGAGACACTTTCAGACACAGTCCGAAGTATCTCACTTATGACAAATAGATGTATTCCATAGTGCAAGCCTGTCGACAATGGAAGCATTACATTATAGGGAAGGAAACGGTCATTCACACAGACCACCAACCCCTGCAGTTCATATAGACCCAAGGGAAATTGTAGAATGATCACCATCAGAAGTGGTCCACATACCTGCAACAGTTCCATTTGAATATCAAGTATAAGAAGAGCAGCACCAATAATGTTACATATTGCCTAAGTTGACCATTGATCATGGCATTAACCATCGTGCTCAACTCTTGTGGGTATGAGACTTTTGATTGGCCACTTCTCTAAAAAAGAGACCCAGAATTCAGCCACACATACCAGATACTCTTGGAGGGTCAACATGTCCTATATTTTCACCTCTAAGATGCCCTGTTATGCCACCTGGGTCACCTTTGTGTTCCTTCAAGCGAGCGTGCCAAGATGATTTGGGAAGCACACTACAGTCCGACTGCTAGGCATTTCAGGGTCAAGGAAAGGGTGGAAATACTATAGAAGTATTTCTATTAGCTGAATCTTCGACAAGATGTCATACATTAGATCATGCACTACCTGCACCATTACCAAAACGACCATCAAGAAGTAAGGCCTCTATTCCCCACTTCGTACCCCTATTCGACCTTGGGAATCCATCTCCATGGATTACATGTCAGGCCTTGCATCCACTAAGCATGGAAACGACTGTGTTTTTTTGGTCTTCGACAAGTTCTTGAAGATCGCCATTATGATGGCCTACAAGAAGAATATCACAGCAGAAGCCACTGCTAAACTCTTCTTTGAACGATTGTCAGTACACTTTGGGATCCCACAGTTTCTAATCTCAGATCAGAATAGAAAGTTCCTCAGTACATTTTGGTCCAGTCTCTAGTCAATGCTAGACACCAAACTCTCTAAGTCCACAGCCTTCCATCCTCAAACTGATGGCTAGACAGAGGTTGTCAACAGGATGACCATACACATTCTACACATGTACAAGTCAAAGCATCCACACACATGGGACGAGAGCCTCCCCTCTGTTCAACACAGCTACAATCGGGCTCTCCACAGCTTGACTAGCCACAACCCTTTTCAAGTGGGCTTGGGATTCTAGCCACTATGTCCCATTGATGTGGCCATGTCATTTCCATCTACTCATGAAAATTCGGCTCATGTCCAGTCTGAAACAGATAAGTTAAACACCTTCATTGAGCACATCCAACATATTTTCCAATAGGTCCATGACATTCTGTAGAAATCAAATGCCAACTACAAGCAGTGACATGATCAACATTGGGTGCCACACAAGTTTCAGGTGGGCGACAAAGTTTGGTTGCATTTGCAAAAGGAACACTTTACCAGAGCCTATCGCAAACTCAGACCACTCCGATATGGTCCTTACACCATTACCAAGGCTATGGGAGACAATTAATTTGAGCTCAACATTCCCCCATTTCTTGGCCTGCACCCAGTGTTCAATGTGGACCACCTTCAGCCATACTTTCCACCATTACCAGACACATTCGACATTGCAGAACAGGTCACACCCACAGAGTTAGATACAGATTGCATGGAACAAGCTGCAATTGAATGGATCATGGACACACAGATCAAGCACACTTGCCATCAGAATATCCAAATGTATTGAGTTGTCAAAGCAGGCCAACTCCTTCACCAGGGAAAGTGGCTCACCAAGGACCAAGTTCAACAAAAGTTTCCTCATCTCATGGAGTAACTCAACGCAATGAGGACCATTGCTTCCTAAGGGGGGAGGAAAGATCTAGGTGGATATTGGTGGCAACCCACCAATTCCACTTGGACCCCGACCATTGTTTCTTTTAGTTTTTTAGATTCCTTAATTGCAGCACAATTTACTATTTTTAGCAGTTTTTCAGGTCCTAAACTTTCGAAGCTGTTTTGAGGCCCTAAACGACGTTTTTTTGGAATTCTAACACCAACGATTTTCTAGCTAAAATCATATTTTCCGTCGTATTCCTCGAAGAGATCTTTCCAATGGGTTATCATGCACGTCAAACAGAGATAATATGGCCAAGTCATGACCCCGGAAGTTGGTTGCCCAACTCGCCCCAACGAGGCCCATAAACTCTTGGTGTTACGTCTACTCAAGTTAGGGTTTTGGTTATTTAGAGGTTGCTCTTATTGCTCAATAATAAAAAGGCCCTTGAGCCTCATTATAAGGCATTTCAGAGGCACGTAGCCACCACATCTCTTCTTAGAGATAAGCTACCATCGCCCTAGCTGGTTTATTTCCATTTCTGTTTGTAAGCATATTTCAGTATTTTACATTAATGAAATGAAGTATTATTTCCATTGCATCTCTGTGTTTATGGTTATCTCTATAATTTGTTGCGCTCCTTTTTAAATTTGGATCAATATCTATTTAGTGAATTCAAGTATGTATTACTTTAAATATACTAGTAGTTAGCATTTGATTCAGTTGTCTTGGATAAGAGAAGAAACTATGAGGATTGGTTGGCTATGCTATTGGTGTTTGTGTTGGTGTGTCCCTTGTTGTTGTAGATGTTGTTGGTATTACTGGTGTACTAATGGGTAGCTCGTATCTATATGTAATTAGTGAGAGAAATAAGTGATAGATAGAGAACATGTGGAGAAAGTATAGTTAACAAATTAGAGATTAGGCCCATGGTATTTCTCGACTGAGTGGTACGTTGTGATTGTAATAAGAATACAATATGGATATGGGTGGTGAAATTTTTTTTATATATACTTGTTAGCTGCGAAGTACTATTTGGTATTATCCTACTATAAAAATTTGTTTGGATGTGCTTGTGCATATACAAAACCATTGGTTATTTTATTATTAGTAGATTGTACAAAATGTAGGGGTAGTACAATGAAAGCTTGAGATCTTTTTGTGTGTTACGAATTTGCTTTGCAGTTGTTCCCATGTGCATTTATATTTTGTTATTTTTGTTGTTATTATTATTATATGTTGTTATTATTATTATTATTATTATTATTATTTATGAACGTATTTCGCAACTACATAAATAGTTATGCAGAAAATGTTGTGGAGGAGTAGTTGTGCAGAACTCAATATCCAAAAAAAAGATGAGAAGAAAAGAAAAAATGCATGTGCATAAACATAAATAGCTTTTCATGCATCAGTTACAATGTGAATTATTGATTTGCATGGAATTTGATTTTGATACTCATGTATTTTTTTTTGAGAGATTCTTCCTGCAAATATGTCATTATAACCGTTACAAAGTGTAATTAATATTATTTAGGACTACTAGTTGCAACTCTTATTCTCATTGCATTTATATTCGAGGACATCAAGGAATTTGCAAAGAAGAGAATATGATAAGTTGTAATTTTACAATCAAAGGTGCCTTTTTACTTTGTCAAAAGAAACCTTACAAAATGAAATTTTTATTATTTATCTAATGAACTAAGTTTCTTTAATATTGAATAGTATGAGTAAAAAGTCCAAATGTGCAATTATCTAATCCCAAATTGGAAAATAGAAAAACAAATTTACAGAGTAAATTTCTTGAACTATCCTGATATTGATTTATAAATCATATGAAATGTATCTACCATAAGTATTAGCAAAATTGCAAGATTGATGATGATCACTCCTTAGTAAATATCATTAAAATTGACAATAGAAAAATGTCATTTTATATCATTAATAACAATAGTAGTTAAATGTCATTTCATATATGATATGTTCAGTTATGATAGAATTAAAGTGGTTGATATTTCTTTGCATAAACGACGATAGGACTACGCAATGGGGGGGTGGGAGTTGGAAGCAGAGATTTCATTATGTAGAATACATAATGATTTTAGACATTAGATATCAATTCTTGTTATTTGTGAAAACAATTTGTTAATTTTCATTTTCTATAATCTACAGATAAGAGAATACAACCACTTGCAAAGATTGGTCAACGCTAGATGACAATATTCAAATTAAAAAATATGGTCCTTTTTATTGGTATTATAACCAACTAAAATACGTCATTCCTATAGAAACAATTGTAGTCAAGTTAAAATTTAATTACCATAGTTCATATAGTAGTAATTATATTCATGTTCGAATTGTAATTACCATATCTCTGATAAAAATGAACATAAAAGGAAAAACAAATTTCCAACAATAAAAAAGAGTTACAAAATATCGATTTTCATTTCTATCAACAAAAGAGAAATTATGTTTGAATTGCTCACAAAACTAATAAATTGAGTCAAAATTTTCACAAAACAATGAGTTTTTAACAATAAGGTATACAATTAGAATAACAATAATACTATATGGATTCTCTTAATGTTGATTATGTCGATAAAAACATGTTCTTTGCTATCTCAGTTGACTAGCATATTCACGGTTGTCATTCTAGTTCTTTTCTCTCTTTAACTTTGCACCCCTGCATTTCGGAAAAATAACAACAATGACTCCACAATTAATTAAATACATATAAAAAATGATAATGTTACTATGAAATTGAGATATGGGGAAAAAAATAAGGAGGAACCATGTGCACATGCAAACTAACTCAGTAATTTTGCATACAGAAAATATCATTCCATTTGTAAAGCATTTATCAAAACCTTTATGCAATCATGTAAATTGTTCTATGAAAATCCATTTGCAATGAAAAGTGAAAAAATGCATCCAGAGATTGACTCAATTCATAATAAAATATATAAAAATATGAAAATTTGATCACCAGTAAATAGCTAAGAGCACATTCCAAGATTTAAGAGAACTTACATTATGTAAAAGCATATGTCCTTATTGCTTAAATGTTAACTATGTTCAAAGCTATTGGTTTCTTGAAACAATTTCTTAAACTTTTCCTGTATGCAATGTTTCATAGGAATAGTTGTAATTTGCAATTTGACACTTTGACTAAATATATCTTTCTCAATTTCTGTGACCTCGCATTACGATTCCACATCCAAAACATAGTTTTTTTCATTAACATTAACAAATCTGATTAGTCATTCCCTACCTTCATGTGTATTAAAATCAAATATGTTGTTGAAGTTCAATGCCTTGAATGTTTCAGTTTATCCAATTCAACTATTAACATTTGTTTTGAAATTAAACTAAATTCACATGTAATACGTGGGTCGTTTGGATTCTTCACAATCTCTACAACTTTGACATATGCATCTGACCTTCGATTCTCTAAGTTTTGATATTCAGAAATGATGTTTTCCATTCTTTTGATTCTCTAGACCATGCAACTTTGAGTTTCTTTATTTGAATAGAATTTGGAAATTCTTGCTCTATTTTCTCTGCATTAGAAAGTAAATCAAATCTCTAGTTGAAAGAAAATCAATCATTATTCATGAAATACCTATCTCCTTCGATATCACATTCAATGCACACAACAAATGACTTAGCTCTTTATCCCAAGTGAATGTTCAACGATTTGTATTAGTTTCCACATATTACTAATAATATATTTTTTCACCGCGTTAATGAAACTTATAGATTTAGAAAATCTATATGATGTGCCGTGAATAGTAACTATGGGAACTATTTTTCATATTGCTAATAAGTCATCAACAAATGACCTAGATCTATAACATCTTCTAGGTCCTTTATTCTTGTTTTTAAGTTTAAGTTTTTTTCTTCTCATTGAAAAAGAGACTCTGCAAACACTTTACCGGTAACTTGATGCAACTCTATGAGCAATGTGATTGCAACTCCAGATAGATCAACTTCCAGTTTTGTTTGGTCTAAAAAATTATTGTTGTGAAGATTTACATTCTCAACCTTTATTTGTTTACTGCTACTTCATACTTTTCATTCCACAATGTGCCAGAACCATCATAAAAAATAGTATATTCATTGGTAATTTATGCTATTGTTTCTTGATTTTCAGCAAAAGAAACACGAATCCAATCAGGTAGATTAACATTGTCAACTTATTCGTTTATACTTTCATCAACATTTATTGTTCTCATAGGACTTTTGAAATTTCTTGATTTAGAAGCATACAATTTTATTGAAATAAAATGTTGATTAGGCTTTTTATGCTTCATGTTATCTGATAGTTTGTCACAGATTAGCTTCGCATTTGCAGTATCTTTTGTCTTGTTTTCACTTGATGATGAACTCACACCAATATCATATATCTAGCATACAGATTGCTCTACAAAAGTACTGATTCCTTAATCATGGATGATATTTTCAACATCTATGATAAACCAATGATTTTCATGGGTATCGTTTGTGCAAGGTACAGATTGATCTTCAAAAATAATGATACTTGATACTTCCATGATATCTTTGGCATTTATGATTAGCCACTATTTTTTTGTCAATGCATGTTCACATTGTTCATTGTGTTGTCTAATTTTTGCAAACAAGTTTTTGTATCCAAATCTTTCCAAATTTGTGTGAAATATGCCCTCTTCATCAAAAGCTTTATTGGTTTCAACTTTACTTAAGTTAAAAGCGTTCAAAGTTTGTGTGAGCTCTATAACATGGGAAATAAATTTTATTGTGATTTCTCCAACAATAACGATAAAGGAATGAACTATTTTGTCTTCTTTGCTTTCAAATATATCTAGTCAATCAAGGTGTTTCCTTCAAAATTCAACAACAAAATACATGTTTGTAACAAATTTCGGTAATAAAAATGGCTTACTTTGAAACTTGTATATTCAAATTAGCATATTACTTTATCTTTCTTCATGCATACCTTTTCCCCATAAGAAAACTTGGGCGTGTCCATATATATGATGAGGTTCTTGTCTTGTTATCATGTAGTTGATTTCCCTCACAAATACATATTTAATTAGACAAAAGTTTAAACAAGCGTTATTCTTCTACAGTATAGAATATCATATTTGCATTGATTCTTGATTCACATTAAATTTAGGATTATTGGCAAACTGCTAAATCTATCACTTGATATCAAATCTATTATGAGATGCACCATCATCAAGAAAATTTTGGTCTTTGATAAATTGGTTAACTGAAAAGTAAATTCATTAGAAGCAATATCAACCTAGTCAAATACATATCCTTTTTTTGTGTATGATAAAACATATAGAGAATGCATTTTGGAACTCTTGTTGTAGTTTCTCGGCCCATGACACATGCACAAAGCCATCAAAAATATCTAAATGGTTGTTTAAATGAAAATATTACTAGAATAGAGAGATTACAAGGAAATTGGCGACTCGGCATAAGGAAATGCACAGTAACATTAGATTCACCTGCTTCTGAGATCACAAAACTATTTGCTTTGGGAAATCGTAAGTTAACATTAGCCTCTGGTATCTTGAATATTCATCTAAATTTCTTCACATTCAAAGGTATTTTCTTTTTTCACAGAATAATTATTCTTTCTTCTGAATCAAAAAATCTCACATGCAAATGAACAATTTCCCTGAAATCAAAAACTACTAGCATACATATACCATTTGCTAATATAGTAGTCCAAATATTGTTACTGATTTTCTCTTCCATTGACAAACTAGCATAATTCTCATATGAAATCGACCAATGGAAGTTCTCATCGAGAACACCAAGTAAATTAAAGGTATCAATTCAAATAGCTTCTTCGTTTTTCTACTAACCATATCCATTTCATAGTTGAAAACAACTTTTGAATAAAAATGTTCTCAAGATTAGTGAATTTCACAAATTTCTTTTCTTGATTATGTATATATTCACTAGATATTACTTTTGCAAATGAAAAATCGGGTTTGACTATTAAAAGTGTGAAATCTACTATAATTTTTTTATTATCAATAAACCAAAATAATATTAAGCAAAATATTTACTTATAGGACGTGAAGAAGTGTAGAGGATGTTCATTATGTGGAAGAAGCTTTCAAGTTTTCACTATGCAGATAATAAGATTGTTTATGTTTATATTATTGATGATATTTTAATTGTAAATAATTTTTCAAATATATTTTTGCTTATTCTCTTGTCATCGATATGATTAATTGATAAATATGTTGGCATTAAAGGCTTCTATTGCTAATATTTTACAAGAAATAGAGTTCAAATATTATCGAATATGTGATCTTCCACATTGTATTGAAAATTGTTCAAACGAAATAGATTATAATGCTTTAGTATTTCATCTGTACCATTGCTTTGTACAGTAAACAAATGCTTCTCCATTGATGATTTAGTAATCACATTTCAAATATACTTGCTCATTGATGCTTTAGCAATTACATCTCTGAACAAAAAAGAAATAATAATAATAATTTGACTATGAACTATTGCTCAAGGAGAAACACAACATAAACAAATAATAGGAAAACAAGTAAAACGGTATAGATACAACCAATTTCGTGTAAAACTCTTGTCTATGGACAGGATATAGAGTCACTAAACAAATGGACCACAAGGTACCTAATATGGATATCGTAAAATCTTTATTTGTGTTCGAAAACAAATATTGTGTACAATTCTTATGTTAACAAGTAAAATGCACAATGCTCAGAATAGAGTTTTGATTCCAACAAATAAAATAAAACCATTCATAACAATCCTTCTCTCAAAAAGAACTATGAAATATAGCAATATGAATTGCCAACATGCATCCCCCCCCTCCCATAAAAAAAGAAAAAGAGAAGAAAACAATATTCAACAAATCGGTTAATGCAACTATCGACATGTTGCGTATTAAAATTATGCTAGGGGAGCTTTATAAAACCTAGAAGAATTTATTTATGATTGTTAAGCTAATGAGAAAAACGTAGTAACATGTTACTTGTTTTTGACACAGGTGGCAAAACCTATCATAACTCAGTTTTCAAATCAGCTGTGAGGACAACCATTTGTATCCATTATCATGTAGGTTTTAACCCCATAAAAAAATTACCTGCATACGAATTCTAAAACACAGAAAATAAACAATGCGAGAGCATAACACGTAAAACACATATACACAGAGATTTTCCCCTAGATCTCAAAACTGGGACTAGTAGCTTGATTTTTCATTATCTTCCCTTCAATGTTACAATACATATTTAAAAATTCTGAGGCATCCAATACCATGGACCGAAAACCATCGCATCCAATACCATAGACCAAAAACCATCACATCCAAAACCATGTGCGTAAAACATGCACAAAACCACAGGTAGGTCCAACCAAACTAGTGGGGCTACTTGTACCCCTGAAACCCCCCTGTGACTCCCCTCACTATGCAATCAACACAAAGAAGGGGGGGCTCCGCCCCCCTCTAACCCCACGGATAACTATGTGGGCTAGTCGTGGAAAGAATATAACACAACCTAACTTTCTCCCACTCGTTGTTTTCTTTCCATAGGGGACCACAAGGGAGCTTAGTCATTTATCCAACTCTAGAATTCCCATTGTTTCTCTACACCAAGAGAACTTCTCAGAGCTCACAGATTTTGTCAATGCATCTGCAGTATTCTTCAAAGTGTCCACCTTTACCAACAACAGCTTTTTGTCTTCTATCATATCCCTCACAAAGTGATACTAAACATCAATGTGCTTTGTCTTTGAATGATATGCAGGGTTCTTTGCCAAGAAAATTACACTTTGGCTATCACGGTCTATTCTTATAGCTCCCTGTACTAACCCCATACTTGAACACAATCTCTGAAACCAAATTGCTTCCTTGTTTGCATGAGTGGCTACCATGTTTTCTGCCTTTGTAGTTGATAGTGCCACTACAGATTGTTTCTTACTCATCAAACTGACTGCACCTCCAAATAGGTTAAACACATACCAACTTGTAGATCTTCTCTGATCAAGATCTCAAGCCCAGTCTACATCAACAAATCCATGAATATCAAATATTCTATCCAATCCCGGTCTTCCTTGGTAGCACAAACCATAATCACTAGTGCCATGCAAATACCTAAAATCCCGCTTCACTATTGTCCAGTGCTCCTTCCCTAGTTTTGATATAAATCTGCTCAATACTCCGACTACATGTACAATGTATAGTCTAGTACAGACCATCGCATACATTAGGCTATTGACTACACTTGCATATGGAACACGGGACATGTCCTCTTCCTCTTCTTGTGTCTTGGGACATTGTTCAATAGATAACTTTACACCTACAGGAATAGGAACCTTCACCGGTTTACTATCCTGCATATTAAACCTTTGCAATATTGTCTCGACATACTTCCTCTGGTTTAACCAGAGCTTCCTCTTTGTCTGATCTCTTTTAATCTCCATGCCCAAAATATAGTTTACAACACCAAGATCTTTCATGTCGAATTTGGAGGACAAATGGGTCTTCAAATCCTAGATAATTTCTTTGTCATTTCCAACCAGCAACATATCATCCACATACAAGACCAAATAAATAACACTATCAACAATTAATTTAAAATACACTCTGGTGAAGCCAAGTTCCCGTATAAATGTATCAAATTTCTGATACCACATCCTTGGTGACTTTTTTAACCCATACAGGGACTTCTTTAACTTGCATACTAGTTCTTTCTTACCCTTCATCGCAAAGCCTTCAGGTTTCTTCATGAAGATCTCCTCTTCTAGATCCCCATGAAGAAACGTTGTCTTCACATCCATCTGTTCTACCTCAAAATCAAAAGTAGCAGCAACAGATAAAAGTAATCTAATAGAAGTTACGTTGGCAACAGGAGAAAAAATATCACCAAAATCAATTCCCGACACCTAGGCATAACCTTTTGCTACCAACCAAGCGTTGTATTTATCCACCTTTCCTTCTGCATTTGTCTTCTTCTTGAACACCCATTTGTTGCCAATGGGTTTCCTTCGAGCCGACAACTCCACCAAATCCCAAGCCTCATTTTTGTTCAAAGATGCAATTTCATTAACCATGGCCTCTTTCTAGAGTTTTCCATCCTCTGAATCTATTGCTTCCTTCACATTTCTAGGATCATCATCAGTAATAGATAAAGAAAAAATTGAACAGAAAGCAGATGGACTATACATTTCTGGTTGCCTTCTTTCTCGAACTGATCTTCTCACACCCGAAGTTTGTGGCTTTTCATCTTCTAATTCCTCCTCTGTTGTAGAGTCTAATTCTTCCTCCTTTAGCTCAAACTCTATATTCTTAGGTTCCTCTGGTTGGACTTCATGTTTAATAACATCTTTTACCTCTTTGAACACCACATCTCAGTTGTACACAACCTTTCTTATTACTGTGTTCCAAAGCTTATAACCCTTTAAACCATCCTTATACCCAATAAAGATGCACTTTTCAGATTTACTATCCAACTTGGTTCATTTCTCCTTTGGAACATGTACATATGCATCACATCCAATACCCTCAGATGTGAAGGAGAGGGTTTCTTACCAATCCATACTTCTTGTGGAGTCTTATCCTCCAACGATGATGAAGGTGACCTATTGACCAAGTAACATGCAGTATCCACCGCCTCTGCCCAAAATTCCTGTCCTCACCCGGCACCACTGAGCATGCTTCTTTCCCTTTCCATCAACGTTTTGTTCATTCTTTCTGCGACTCCATTTTGCTGAGTTGTATATGGAGTAGTCTTCTACCGTGCTATACCACACTTCTTACAAAATTCTTCAAATTCCTTGCTGCAAAATTCT